>SEYY01009392.1:5000-35000 GCA_009176605.1 Armadillidium nasatum | reverse complement strand
AGAAATTAAAAAGAAGAAAGAAGGAAAGAAAAATTAATGAATACTGAAAAGAATGATTTTAGAAAAATGAGAATGAAAGAAGCAAAACATAAATGAGAGAATTTAATTTTTTTTTATTTTTTTATTTTTTTTTTATTTTTTTTAACGTTTTTTTTTATTTTTTATTTTTTTTAACGGTTTTTTAGAAAAACAAAATGTAAAAATTTAGAAAAAAAAATTAATTTTAATATTACTCTTTTCAATCTTTATCAATTTTATACATTTCTTCCGTGTCTGTCCTTTTACTTGAAAAATTTGTCCTATTTTCCCACCACGTTTGTCCTTAACTTGACTTCGTTTCTCGAAATGTAATTAAAATGAATTTTAATAACACTATTCAAAACTTTCTAAGCTTCACCACTAGACTTTAGACTTCTTTTTTTTTTAAATTAACTTTTATATATTTTACTTTTGCTTTATTTTTAGATAAAATTTGAGTTTCTTTTTATTTTATCAATTAATTTTTTACTTGACTTTATAATTTTACACTTTTATAACTCAAAGTTCAATTTAAAAGTATGAAAAAAAGTGTGGAGCTTAATGTTTCAGTCCTCAGACTATATTTTATTTTTTTATTTTTTTTGTGTTGTTTTTGTTTATTAAGTTACGACATGAAATATATTCCCACCTTCTCATTTCTCTTCAAGCTCCGTATGGTAGGGCTAGGTCCTGTCACTTCCTCGACCTCCTCAAGTGTTCCCCCCTTTCTCTCCATCGACCCCGCAACACCATCCCTCCACCTCTTCCTTGGTCTTCCGGCTGGTCTTCTTCCTTGTGGATACCAATTGTAGTATCTTGCTGGGTTACGTTTTTCGTCCATTCTTCGAACATGTCCATAACTTCTCAGCAGTTGCATCTCCACCAACTCTTCAATCGATTCAACCCCAAACTCTCGTTTTATATCCATATTCTCCGGTTATCCCATTTTGTGACTCATGATGAGTCTCAACGCCCTCATCTCCACAGCCACCACCTTTCCTCTCGTTCTTGTGGTGAGACTCCATGCTTCAGTACCGTGCATTAGCACCGGCCATCAACACTGTCTTATATCAACACTTTGACCTTTCTTGGCACGTGTCTGATTTTCAGAAGAGGGTACAATTGCCCAACCCTCTTCGAGAACATGCTTATTCTCTCCTCTGTTTCTCCAAGCATTTTACCACCCCTGTTAACTGTCACACCAAAATATTTAAATTTGGTCACCACCTTTTACTCTTTCTCCATGTAGTCCAATATCGAGATATTCTTCCTCTTGTTATCATAATCACCCCTGTCTTGTCCTCAACACGTCGTCCCATATCTACAACGCTATCTATAGCGTCATCCTATCATCTGCTACTATAAGCAATATCGTCTGCATACACCATAATCAACCCTATCTCCTCCACCATTCCTGTCTCTCAAATACATTTATCCATACAGAACAAAAACAAAGAAAGCGACAAGATTATCTCCCTGTCTAACACCAGTGTTGACATCAAATCAATAATTTAAGCCATATGATGTTCTCACTGCACTTTAGTTTTCTGTGTATATTCCAAGTATTACTCTTAACAGTTTTGGATCAACCTCGTAATATAGGTCCACCAAGGTCTCCCATAATTTTTTACGTGGTACGATATCAAATGCTTTTTTCCATGTCTATAAATGCCACATACATCTCTTTGTTCCACTCCCAATTCTTCTCAATTAGCATCTTCATAGTGAGAGTCAAATCTATAGCCCCTCTGCCATGTCTAAATCCATGTTATGCCTTATTCAACTTCTTCTCTACATTTGTCCTCGGTCTTCCTCCGAATATTCACTCATAGATCTTAAACTCATGTGGGAGTAACGGTTTTCTCTTATAGTTGAAACACTCATCCCAGATCTCCCTTCTTGAAAACGAGCATATTATCGCCCATCAGGCACCTCTTCCCTCCTCGAAAGTCATTGAACAATTTCAAGAACCATAGTTCCACCTCATCTCCCAGTTTTAAAAATTTCAGTGGGAAGGTCGTCACACCCCGGGCACTTCCCACTTTTCATGCGTCCTGTATCTACCCTTACTGCTTCTAGTGTAATTACCTGTGTCTCATTTTCTTGTACGTATATATGATCTTCCCCCCAGTCATCGTGTTTTTCTACAACGTTCTGGTTGTATAGTTCGACATAATATTCCATCCACCTACCCCTCACCTCCTCTGAGCCCACTGTTATCCACCGCTCCTCTGGATTCAATGTTATAATCCCCCTACTTTGGATCCACCGTTATCTTCCCCTCCATATTTCTTACAGAGGGGGGCAACTGCCGAATCATGTACTCTGTATTTCGTTGTCATGTTACATTTTAATTTTCATGTTCCCGACATGTTTGTCTCCAATTGTTCACCGATTCGCTGCCATGACCCAGACATAGCTTCCCTTTTCAAGTTTTCCGCTCTGTCTCTTTGTTCAAAGTACTCTGCTCTTGTCCCGTGGTTTCTATGTTTCTTCTACCTTCTCAACGCTTTATTCTTTCCTTTCACAGACCGACCAGCTTTCTCCGTCCACCAGGCAGTCCTTTTCCTGCCCCTCCTCATACATTTCAACCCCAGCACTTCCTCAGCACATATATTAAAATGAAAATCACAATATATATATATATATAAATATATATATATATATATATATATATATACTATATATATATATATATATATATATATATATATATATATATATATATATATATATATATATATATATATATATATATATATATATATATATATATATATATATATATATATATATATATATATATATATATATATATATATATATATATATATATATATATATATATATACTGAGACCCAGTTGGACAGGGATTCCTTCTCTAGCAATCTTAATGTCTCTAAGTACAACTTTTTTCACAATTTCCGTCTAAATGGTGGAGTCTGTGCCTATATTAACATTAACACTCCTGTGACACGTCTCGTAAATCTAGAATCTCCTAATTTCGACGTTTTATGGCTTAAAATCTGTCTTCCTACTACTACAATTATCTTGTGTTTCTGCTACTGCTCCCCTAATGGAACAGATTTTCCAGTTTTTTTTCAATATCTTACTACTACTCACGAGACTGTCACTTCTTCTCATCCAAATGCTGAAGTCCTCTATTTAGGGGATTTCAACGTACACCACACTGAATGGTTGGGCTCCTCTCATACTGATACAGGTGGGAGGGAGGCCAAATCATTCAGCATTCTTAACGATCTGGAGCAATTAATTAGTGAACCCACACACATTCCAGATCGTCCTAACCAATTCTTGAATACACTTGATTTATGCTTCACCACTACTCCTTCTAGATATAAATACACCATTTTCCCTCCTATTGGTAACTCTGACCATAATCTTATAGCTCTTAATTATAATGCTTTCTCTCCAACAGCTCCACCATGCCCTAAACGTACTTTCTGGCACTTTAATCGGGCTAATTGGGGGGCAATGCGCAGCTTCTTTGCTAACTATCATTGGAGTGAATTTTGCTTTGTCTCGGGGGACGCTTCTGTTTCTGCTGAAAAGGTAGGGGCCGTAATCCTTGACGGGATGGGCAGATTCATTTCATCTTCAACTAAATCCTTTTCTCCTCAAAATCCATGGCTCGATGACGGCTATTCTCTTGACCTTCGTGAGAGAGACAGTGCTTATCGTGAATGGAAAAACTCTCCTTCTCCTATCACTCTTGCTAATTTTCATTCAGCTTGGAATCGTTGCAGGGATGTTATTCGACGGACTAAGCGTACTTTCATAAAAAGGAAGTGCGCTGACCTCCATGGCTCTCCTACTGATAAAAATTTCTGGCCCCTTGTCAAAAATATCTCTAATAACTTCTGTAAATCTGCCTTTCCTCCTCGTATTCGCTTTGATGGTTCTATTGCAAATACTCCCTCTGAAAAGGCTAATCTCTTCGGCCTCCTTTTCTCATCTAATTCCACCCTGCTCGATTCTGACATCCCTCCTCCTACTCCTTCTCCTCTCAGGTGTCCCATGTCTCTGCCTGTAATTACTCATGATCAGGTGCATGGGATCCTGAAATCTATGAACGTCAGGAAGGCCAGTGGCCCGGATGGCATTCCCCCTCGTGTTCTGAGGGAGTGTTGGAGTTGGCGCCTGTCCTCGTTCAGCTCTACTCTCTATGCCTTAATACTAATACTTTTCCTCAATGGTGGAAGCGTGCATTTGTTCAACCGATCCCGAAAAAAAGGTAGTCGTTCTGACCCTTCTAACCATCGACCTATAGCTCTCACTTGTGTTCTATCTAAAATTTTTGAAACTCTTCTCAACTCTCATTTCCTGGATCATTTGGAGTCTCATTCACTTCTTTCTGATCACCAGTATGGCTTTCGACGCTCGAGGTCAACTGGTGACATACTCTCCTATCTTACTGATCTATGGTCTTCTGCCCTTAGGGACTTCGGGGAGTCTTGTGTGGTGGCGCTTGACATATCCAAGGCTTTTGACCGGGTGTGGCATGCGTCACTGCTCTCCAAGCTCCCCTCCTTTGGGTTTCCTCCTTCTCTTTGCTTACTATTGTCTAGTTTTCTCTCAGATCGTTCCATTTCGGCAGTTGTAGATGGAGTGACCTCTTCCTCCTTTTCTGTCAACTGTGTTGTTCCTCAGGGCTCTGTTTTATCTCCAACCTTATTCTTACTTTTCATTAACGATCTTCTCCACTGCACTTCTAACTCTGTTCACTCTTATGATGAGGATTCAACTCTATATTCTTCTACTTCTTCTACTCATTTCAAATCTGCTCCCTCTTTTGCTTCTAGAGTTGCTTCTCGTCTTCAACATTCCGATTCTATTCTTGCCGGTCTGGATGGGATTTCCCGTTGGGGCCATAGCAACCTTGTGAAATTCAACTCTTTAAAAACTCAACTTCTTCACATCTCCCTCTCAAAAACACCTCCTAACTTTCCTATCCTCTTCGATGGCTCTCCCGTCTCACCTGTAAATAACATTAACATTCTTGGTCTTAAACATAAACAACAAACTATCTTGGAAACCACATATCACAATGGTTGCTAAAGCGGCCTCTAAGAAGCTGGGAGTTCTGTTCAGATTGCGAGAATTTTTTTTCTTCTGAACAGTTACTCCAAATATATAAGGGTCTTATTCGCCCTTGTATGGAGTACTGTTCTCACATTTGGGGGGCTCCGGCTCCTCCTCTCTTCTGGATAGAGTTGAGTCTAAAGCTAAAAGATTAATTAACTGTCCCCTACTTTCAAACTCTCTTGACCCTCTGTCTCTGCGACGTGACGTTGGCGCGCTATCTCTTTTCTACAGGTACTACAATGGCAGGTGCTCGAGGGAAGTTGGCCTCTCGCATTCCTCTACCATTGTGTCGTCCTCGTTGCACAATGGGTGCCCTGCTTTCTCACCAATTTTGTGTGAACGTAGGAAATCTCAGGCTAGCCCATTGTGGTACCTCTTTCTTTCCAGCCACCTCTATTCTGTGGAACTCTCTACCTTCATCTATTTTTCCTCCTGTATTTAATCTTCCACTCTTTAAGGCTTCCGTCTGCGCCCACCTGAGGGCTGTGCGTTAGTTGTGTGTGTGTTTAAGCGAGCTCTCTCTCTATGTGTGCGTGCCCCCTCCTTGAAAAGGGCTCTGCCCGTGAGCGATGGCGTTCTGTATATATATATATATATATATATATATATATATATATATATATATATATATATATATATATATATATATATATATATATATATATATATATCATATTTTATTCCCATTTGATCTACTTGGTATGCGATTCAGTAATATATATAAATAATATTCGTATATATATATATATATATTTATATATATATATATATATATATATATAGTATATATATATATATATATATATATATATATATATATATATATATATATATATATATATATATATATATATATATATATATATATATATATATATATATATATATATATATATATATATATATATATATATATATATATATATATATATATATATATATATATATATATATATATATATATATATATATATATATATATATATATATATATATATATATATATATATATATATTATATATATATATATATATATATATATTATATATATATATATATATATATATATATATATATATATATATATATATATATATATATATATATATATATATATATATATATATATATATATATATATATATATATATATATATATATATATATATATATATATATATATATATATATATATATATATATATATATATATATATATATATATATATATATATATATATATATATATATATATATATATATATATATATATATATATATATATATATATATATATATATATATATATATATATATATATATATATATATATATATATATATATATATATATATATATATATATATATATATATATATATATATATATATATATATATATATATATATATATATATATATATATATATATATATATATATATATATATATATAATATATATATATATATATATATATATATATATATATATATATATATATATATATATATATATATATATATATATATATATATATATATATATATATATATATATATATATATATATATATATATATATATATATATATATATATATATATTATATATATATATATATATATATATATATATATATATATATATATATATATATATATATATATATATATATATATATATATATATATATATATATATATATATATATATATATATATATATATATATATATATATATATATATATATATATATATATATATATATATATATATATATATATATATATATATATATATATATATATATATATATATATATATATATATATATATATATATATATATATATATATATATATATATATATATATATATATATATATATATATATATATATATATATATATATATATATATATATATATATATATATATATATATATATATATATATATATATATATATATATATATATATATATATATATATATATATATATATATATATATATATATATATATATATATATATATATATATATATATATATATTATAACGAAAACTTATTTAAAAAATATACGAAGAATAAAGAATAGAAATAAAACGTAAGCTTGAGTCCTATTTGAGAGAGAATAATAATTTTTATTATGGCGAATAAATGCACAATTATTGTGTATAAGAAAAGCATTAAATAATTCCCTATTAATTAAAGTATATTCCTTTCCTTAACTGTCCTTTTCTTGGTCAAGATTTGTCCTTTTTTTCAGCTATCACACTACGCTCATCTTCTTACCCTGCTTAGAAGAATGGTGATCGCACAGTAATCTTGAAATCTATTTCTTGAAAAGGGCTCAGCCCGTGAGTGGTGGCGTTCTGTAAAAAAAAAAAAAAAAAAAAAAATCTAGATTTTTATCCTAAATCTGTCCGAAAAAAAAAGAGTTTCACTAATTATATCATAAATATATTTACAAATTTAAAAATAATTCTTATCATTCTGAGTATAAATTTTTGGAAGGCAAATTTCACAATCTCTCTTCATAGATTTTTGCATTGATTAAATTTTAATTATAATTGTCGACAATAATTGCGAATTTACCAAATTTTATGAGATTACATTTTAAATATTTCAATTTTATTTTCATTTTAATCCTTATATATAACCTTTTCGCATATATATATATATATATATATATATATATATATATATATATATATATATATATATATATATATATATATATATATGGTATTAATTTAAATTAAATTTAATGGGCGAGATTTCGTAATATAATAATGATAATAATAATAATAATAATAATAATAATAATAATAATAATAATAATAATAATAATAATAATAATAATAATAATAATAATAATAATAATAATAATAATAATAATAATAATAATAATAATAATAATAATAATAATAATTAATAATAATAATAATAATAATAATAATAATAATAATAATAATAATAATAATAATAATAATAATAATAATAATAATATATAAAAATTCTCTTTTGTATTTTAAGAAGTTTCGTGAATGTAACTGTTCATTTTATTCAGATTAAGATGAATATTTTATTTTTACGTTGATTGACTTTTATGCGAAATAATTTTTGTGTTGATTAATAATTTTTATGTTGATTGATTTTTGTGTTCATTAATTTTGTCTTGGTAAATATTTATGTTGATTAATTTTTGTGTTGATTGAATTTGTGTTCATTTATTTTTGTCTTGTTAAATTTTGGTATTGATTAATTTTTATGTTGATTGATTTTTGTGTTTATTAATTTTTGCTTTATTAAATTTTTGTCTTTTTAAATTTTTATTTTTTTTTTTTTTTTTTTTTTTTTTTTTTTTTTTTTTTTTTTTTTTTTTTTTTTGTATTGATTAATTTTTGTGTTGATTGATTTTTGTGTTTATTAATTTTTGTTTTATAAAATTTTCTACTTTAATTTTTGTGTTGATTGATTTTTGTGTTCATTAATTTTTGTTTTATTAAATTTTTGTCTTCTTTAATATTTGTGTTGATTGATTTTTGTGTTCATTAATGTTTGTCTAGCTAAATTTTTATAGTGATTCAATTTTATGTCTAACTTTTGTGTTGACTGATTTTTGTGTTCATTAATTTTTGTCGTGTTAAATTTTTGTGTTAATTGCTTTAGTGTTCATTAATTATGTCTTTTTAATTATTTTTGTTAAATTTTTGTTGGGCTAAAATTTTGTGTTCATTAACTTTTGTGTTGAGTAATTTTAATGTTGATTAATTTTTGTTGACTGATATTTGTGATGGTTAATTTTTGCATTGATAGATTTTTACATTGGTTTAATTTTTGTGTTGATTTATTTTTACTTTCATTAATATATATTGTTTAATATTTTAATCTTGATTAATATTTGTATTCTTTTAGCTTTGTGCCGATTTTTTTTTTGTTCTGATTATTTTTTCTTGTTTAATTTTGTTGATTTTAATGTTGATTAATTTTTCCGTTTAATATTTCAGATGATTGATTTTCATGTTAATTAATTTTTGTGTTGTTGTATTATTATGCTGATAAATTTTTGTGTCGATTTTTATGTTGATAATTTTTGCTTTTAATTTTTGTTGATTAATTTGTGTTGTTTTATTTGATTTTAAACTTTTGTGATGATTCTTTTTTATGTTGATTAATTTTTGTTTTGTTTAATTTTTGCATTGATTGATTTCTATGAAGTTTAATTTTTATATTAATTAATTAATTAATTAATTCACTTTAATGTTGATTAATTTTTATTTTTATATTTTTAATTTACATGTTGCTTAACATTGGTGTTTATTTGTTTTTATGTTGATTAATTTTTATTTTGATTCCTTTCATGTTGATTAGTTTTTTTAAGTTGATTGGTTTTTATGTTGATTGGTTTTTAAGTTGATTGTTTTAATGTTGATTAAATGATAATAGATTTTAATACTGAATGATTTTTACTCTTATTTCAAGCTGATTATTTTTATGTTGATTAATTTTTTATGATGATTGATTTTGTTTCATTTTGCCATTTTGCATATATAAATAAAAAAAATAATCGTCTTCCCCCAGGAAGGACTTTCGTCCTGTCAGTGGGATCTTTCGAGGAAGATCCTTGGGTTACACGGGCCCACGGCGGATACCGCTGGCTGGGCCAGGCCTATCGCGGATGCCGGAGATTATTCCCATCAGTGGCAAGAGCACCCCACTGATGTACTCGTTTAACGACTGAGTCATTCGGAGCTAAGCGCAAGGAGAAATCGCTCACGTTTCCTCCTTGCGCTTAGCCCGGACCAGTCGTTAAACGAGTACATCAGTGGGGTGCTCTTGCCACTAGATATATATAGATATATATATATATATATATATATATATATATATATATATATATATATATATATATATATATATATATATATATATATATATATATATATATATATGTGTGTGTGTGTGTGTGTGTGTGTGTGTGTGTTGTGTGTGTTGTTGTGTGTTTGTTTTTTTTTTTCGTTTTTTTATATTTTAATAATAATAATAAAATTTTCAATTAACAAGAAATTCTTTTTTAATTATTCTTCAAGGCCCCTCTCGCAACCCTCCCTCCCCTTTTTCCTACCCTCCCCCTTCCCACCTTCCCCCACCTTCCCTCCCCCCCAAAAAAAACTGTAAACACTTTTGAGACGTTTTGGTTTTCTTTTGTTTCAAAAAAAAATTTTTTAATTACGTAAATTTAAAATTCATTTCATTTGGTTTAGGTTTCTTTATCTATTTCTTTTGTATTTCTTTATCTAAAAATATTTTTTTTATCTCTTGTTTATCAATTGTTCTTTTATTTTATCTTCATCTCTTTATCTAACAGTATATTTAATTATCATTTTCAATCTTAAATGTCAAATTATCTATCTTTATCTATTCTTTTTATTTCTTTATCTAAAGAATTTTTTTTTTTATCTCTTGTTTATCAAATGTTATTTCATTTTATCTTCATTTCTTTATAAAACAGTATACTTAATATCATTTTGAATCTGAAATGTCAAATTATCTTTCTTTATCTATTCTTTTTATTTCTTTATCTTAAGAATTTTTTTTTAACTCTTGTTTATCAAATGATATTTTATTTTATCTTTATTTCTTTATCTAACAGTATATTTAATATCATTTTGAATCTTAAATGAAAGATTATCTATTTTTATCTAAAGACATCTTTATCTATTTTTATATGAATTTATTTCAGTCTTTCTTTATCTCGTTAATTTATCTAACAGTATTTTATCTCTTTATCTTAAATTAACTTTATCTCTTGGCTCCCAAAACTAATTTCAGCCTTTCTTTATCTATTTCTTTGTTTTTCTTTCTTTATCCATTTTCTCTCTTTGTTTTTAATATGTAAGTTTGACTCTCCTTATCTAACAGTTTCTTTTTTTTTTTTTTGGCAAAGGATGTGTTGGTTTTACTTTATCTAAGTATGAGATATTTAGGTGTGGATCGGTTTTTGTTGGTTAATTTTTATGTTGATTGGTTTTTATGCTGATTGGTTTTTATGCTGATTGGTTTTTATGCTGATCGGTTTTAATGTTGATTAATTTCGATGTTGATTGGTTTTTATGTTGATTGATTTTTATTTTTATTAGTTTTTCTATCGATTAGCTTTTATGTTGATTGGTTTTTATGTTGATTAGTTTTTCTATCAATTACCTTTTATGTTGATTGGTTTTTATTTCGATTAGTTTTTCTATCGATTAGCTTTTATGTTGATTGATTTTTATTTCGATTAGTTTTTCTATCGATTAGCTTTTATGTTGATTGGTTTTTATGTTGATCAATTTTAATGTTGATCAGTTTTTATGTTGATTAATTTTTGTGTTGGTTAAAATATTTATGGTGACTGATTTTTATATAGATTGATTTTTATTCTGATTTCATGCTGATCAATTTTTGAATTCACTGATTTTTATGTTGATTAATTTTTATTGATTGATTGTTTTTGCATTTTGCATACATCTTTACATCTTCTTTATCTAATTGTATTTCAATCTATGATAACAATCTAATATGTAAAATTATCTCGGCTTATCTAAGCAAATCTATTTGAAAGATGGTTTAGTTTTCTTTATCTAAACATCTATTTATATTTTTCTTTATCTAATAGTATTTCAATTAGTGATTTTATGAAAAGATTTCAATATCGTTCATTCCTTTATCTAAAAAATATTTTTCTCTTATCTTTAAAGGATGTTTTAGTTCTTTATCTTTATTTCTCTTTATAGAAAATAACATTTATCTTTTCTTTATCTAATGTTACTATCTTCGTTATTTATCTATAGGAATTTATCTTTATCCTTCTTGATATAAAGCCATCGCATCCTTATTAAGTGTTATTATCTCAATTATTTATCTAAAGTGAAATTTCTGACATTCTTATAAATTACTTTCTTTCGTTCTTTATCTAATGTCATTATCTACTATATTTATTTATAGAAATTATTGTAACTCTTCCTCATAAACAGTTTCTTTATCTCTCTCTCTCTTGATATAAATATATATTTATTAGGGATGGAGCGATACCAAAATTTTTACCGATACCGATACCTAAAAATATGCCGATACTTGCCGATACCGATACCGATACTTTACTATTGTCCAAAAATACCGATATACCGAAACCGATACCGATGCCGATACTGTAATTGCCGATACCGATACCGATACTTAAAAAACGTCGATACTATCGATACCAATACCGATACCGATACTTCACTCCATCCCTAATATTTATCTTTAGAGCCATTATCTCAGTTCTTTATCAAAAGTCGAATATCTGACATTCATTTTTATAAATTGCTTCCTTTTCTTTCTTGATCTAAATACATATTTTCTCATCCTTATATAGTGTCAATATTTTTCTATTATTTATTCTAAGAAATTATTTGTAATTCATCTTTATTTTTCCTGATTTAAATGCAAATTTATTTCATTTTTATTTTGAGTTATTATTTCATTTTTTTTATCTAAAGGAAATTGTTGAAATTTTTTTTTTTTTTTTTTTTTTTTTGAGATCTTCTTTTTTATCTCTATCTAATAGCCTATCAACTTTGTTTAAATAAAAGTTTGTTTCGTCTTCTTTATCTAAAACTATCTTCAGATCTTTTTATATCTAAAGCGGCTTCTTTGATGTAGAGTAGCTTTCTTCCTCTAATATGATGCTTACTTTTTTTTTATATAAAGTTATCTTTTTCTCAAATATCTTAATTATATCGTATTCTGCTTTAAAATATCCTTATCTTTTATTAAAGAATATTATATCTTTGAACCATTTATTTATCTTTTTATTATTTATCATTCAATCTTGATCTATTTATTTTATTTTTTTTGAAGAGGGAGGGGGGAGGGAGGGGAGAGGACTCAATACATCTTCTGTGAATCTTTTTTTACATTTCATATCTTTATATAAAAATATCTTTAAATCATATCTTTATCAACTGGTATATTTATCGTATAATATCGGTTCTAATTATCTATAATTAGCTTTTTTTTTTAAATAAATGAACATATCTTTTTTCTTCTCTGGATCTATAATATTAATATCTTTATATCTTTTTACTTTCATTACGATTTTTCATTCATTATTCACTTATTTAATTTTTTTTATGTCAAATTTTCTTATCTCAAATTTTATGTCAAATTTTATGTCAAATTTTTTATGTCAAATTTCATGTCAAATTTTTTATGTTAAATTTTGTCAAAATTTTTATCTTAAATTTTAAGTCAAATTTTTTTTTATCTCAAATTTTAAAATTTATCTCAAATTTTTTTATCTCAAATTTTATCAAATCCAAATTTTTTAATTAGATATGTCAACTTTTGCGTTTTTCAAATTACAATATCGTTTAATAAATGCTCATTACTAATTAAAATTTAAATCAAAACTTACTGAAATTAAAATAAAAAGACATTTTAATTACAAATTATGATTAATTCGAAACTAATTTTTTAAAACATTTTGACGAATTAAAATTAAAAATTTTTTTTATCATCTAAATAAAAACCTGAAATTGGGATAAGATCATTTGCTTATTATTTTTGAGCTTCACTTTTGATTAACTGCTAAATTGTGAAGCTCTAAAATGGCAAACAAGAGAACTTTTCTATTACAGGAAAATGAAAACTGAATTTGAAATTCATTTATAAAAGTAAATAAATTAAACAATTTTAATTAATTTCATATCATATATATAATAATTAATAAAGATATTTCTTAGATGTTTATTGGAATTTAATTATATAACTTTATGAGATTATTCTAACACTTAATCTCATTATTGTAACACTTAATCTCATTATTCTAACACTTAATCTCATTATTCTAACACTTAATCTCATCATTCTAGCACTTAATCTCATTATTCTATTACTTAATCTCATTATTCTAACACTTAATCTCATTATCCTAACAATTAATCTCATTATCCTAACAATTAATCTCATTATTCTAACACTTAATCTCATTATTCTAACACTTAATCTAATCTCATTATTCTAACACTTAATCTCATTATTCTAACACTTAATCTCATTATTCTAAAATTTAACCTCATTATTCTAAACACTTAATCTCATTATTCTAACACTTAATCTCATTATTCTAAACACTTAATCTCATTATTCTAACACTTAATCTCATTACTCTAACACTTAATCTAGGCTAGAGCGTGAATTCCCAACCATTTTTTTCCTAAAGACCCTCCCAAAGCTTCCGTGGTGCCCTGGGGGTCTATGCAGACCCCTGATGGGAAACGCTGGTCTACAGATATTAGTTATTCGAAATGTAAAGACTCTCGTTCTGCTCTGCAAAAATTGTCCTAACGAATCGTTGGGACAAGTGGCAAATATGGCACAGTAAAATATTCAATAGAGAAAAGACATGTTAAGCCTATGAAAGTCTTACCACCGATTTATTTTCTAATAAGAAAATATCTGAAAAAAAGTTTGTTATGACTTTTTCCAGTGTATTAACACTCATTCCAACTTTTATTCTTATTCAGAATTGCTTCAGTCAAAATTTAATAAGCATAAGTATGTTTTCCTTTAAAAGATAACAGGATTTATTTACTTCATTTTTAATTAAACAAAAATTCTATCTTAGCAAAAACATCAAACAAACATCAGTAAATTGTAGGGATGGAGTGAAGTATCGGTATCGGTATCGGTATCGGCAAGTATCGGCATATTTTCCGATACTGTATCGGTATCGGTATCGGTATCAACCTTTTCAGTATCGATATCGGTATCGGCAAATTTTTTGGATAAGAGTAAAGCATCGGTATCGGTATCGGTAGTAGTATCGGCATATTTTTAGGTATCGGTATCGGTATCGGTAAAAATTTTGGTATCGCTCCATCCCTAGTAAATTGGTTTTTCTTCTACTTATTCTCTCAGATGTATTTGAAGCTAATAATTTCCTCGGTCTTCTTAACTTTATTTAATTCCACTTTTACTGTCTCTGGTATTCCTCCTTTTTATTCTTTTACTTGAAATTATGCATGATCGGACATATAAGATCGTGAAGACAATAAAAAGTTGGGATATGAGTGCACTGAAAAATATTGTCCTAACGAATCGTTGGGACAAGTGACAAATATGTCACAGTAAAATTTTCAGTAGAGAAAAGACATGTTAAGCATAAGAAAGTCGCTTCACCGATTTTTTTTTCTAATAAGAAAATAACTGAAATTTTTTTTGGCTGACATTTTTGCCACTTCTCCCAACGATTCGTTAGGACAATTTTTGCACTGGAGCGCTACTTGCTTTTCTTCCTATTTTTATGGAGTGCAACTTTCCTAATTCTATCTTTTTTATGTCATAATATATATATATATATAATATATATATATATATATATATATATATATATATATATATATATATATATATATATATATATATATATATATATATATATATATATATATATATATATATTCTCTCAATGTTGGAAGTTTCATAATGGCGAGCCAAATTCGAAAAAAAAAAAGTGATGGAGTTGCAACATTGCAATGTTGCAATGTATTTCCTACAGAATCATTACGCAAATATATATATATATATATATAATATATATATATATATATATATATATATATATATATATATATATATATATATATATATATATATATATATATATATATATATATATTTTTATTTATTTAGAGTGATTCAGGGAAACAGAAAGTTTAAAAATTTAAATAGTTTTATGGAAAGAATATCTTAAATAAATTTATTAATAATTTAAAAGGGGAAAAACCATCCGTTTATAAAATAATAGAGAAAATTTAATTCTCTTGTGGGTGAGTTGCATCTCTGAGCAGACAATCCTGAAGTCTCTTATTGAAATTGTGATTGACTCAACGTAACATTTCTACAGAAATTTCGGCAATTGCTTCTCTGATCTTGTTTATTAGTTCTTCCGTCGTAGCAGGTCGACTGTAATACACATTGCTTTTAATGTGACCCAACATAAAGAGAAATCGAAAGCTGGAAAGTTCAGATCGGGGAGGATCATGGAATGTCTCATTTCTGAATATCAACGTTACACTGAATTGTCAAAAAATTAAGGTAGAACAGCAATTCATATTCGTTACTGGGTGGGACATTCATACGTCTTATTGAAACCGAGTTGTTAGCAATTTGTGGAAATGTCTATAGTTTTTGCACAACAAAGGTTTCCAAAATGGCGTCTTACAGATTTGACGCCACTGTAGTTGCAAGACAAACTTCGTCATAATAGAAATAAAAGCTCATTACATTATACGATGACAAATCACACAACACGATAAATAAATAAATAAATAAATAACCGGTGCAACTGAGTGGGAGTTTCGTTCGCCCAATATCGAAAATTTTATGGATTATCAAACTTTTTAAAGTGGAAATGGACTTTGTACGACATCTACATTTTGTTAACGAAGTCATCATCCTCGCTTATCGTTAAACCTATTTAAATCAACCAAAGTTAATCACTGGGTTTCGATTCTTGGATGATCTGCATCTTTTATGATGGTAGTGTAAGTCCTGTACCAATATTCTTCGAACACTTGAACTATGCAATTGTAAAGACTCTTCTTGATGGTGAATTGAACGATGTGAGCTTATGAAGGCAGCTCGAACAGTCTCGATATTCTCGGACTCACGAAAGGTTCGTGGGGGTTTCTTTTTCATTGGGGGTTTCTTTTCATGGGGGGTTTATTTTTTTATTGTTAAACCTGCTTGTTCAAAATTACCAATCCATTTGTTATTTGAAATGTGCTGACGGGGAACTCGATTGGGGCACCCAAAACTAAAATGAAGGACAAATTCTTTTCGAGACCCCCCCCTCCCTCCCTCCTCCCTCCCTCCCCTACTGCACATTGTCAGTGTTTTTTATATAAAAAAGATCTTCGATGCTAAAAGCACGTTGCTCACCACTCCAATATATATATATAAATAATATATATATATATATTATATATATATATATATATATATATATATATATATATATATATATATATATATATATATATATATACTACTCCACGAATAACCTTTACTTATGAATTTATTAAGATATAAACAAGCCATTATTTTAAATTTGTATTATTCATAATTCATAAAAAAAAACGAAAAAAAACGAAAAAAAAAAAAAAAAAAAAACATATCTTGTAATACCTAAGAGAAAACTCTTAGCAAATTCCTTCCTAATGGAGCTGGAAACTAAGATTTAGGAATATATATTCCGATGCTTTTCATGTTTTAAATCTCCAGAGACTCTCCACAGTACAAATAGATACGCTTGTGAATATATACATATACATATATATGCAGCAATATATATATATATATATATATATATATATATATATATATATATATATATATATATATATATATATATATATATATATATATATATATATATATATAATATATATATATATATATATATATATATATATATATATATATTATTACTCTTCGCTTTCAAACTATTTATTTTATTGCCATCACACCTGCAGTACTAATACATCATTCTGGCTATTTTTATTACGCATTGATGACGTATTGATGACGTAATAACCTCCAACCAATGCATCATTAGTTACGTCATCGAGTCTTAGAAACTGGCCATAAAATGCTTATCTTAACAAGGCAAGCAGTCCATTATATCAAGTTAGGGAGTGAGGAAAAGGGAGAGGGGAGGAGGGGGATTGACGAATGGAGATTGGGAATGAGGGACTAAAATATATGAGTACAACACAATTTATATATACGAGTACGCAAGAATGAAATAAAGATTTTTAACGACTCTAAAACCTTGAAGAGGGACTCAAGCCACTTGTCTCTTTGCTTTAATATTTTTCACTTTGCTCCTTGGACTCTTTAAATATATATATATTCTTTACTGCGTATTTGTATCTGTATTAGAGAGAGAGAGAGAGAGAGAGAGAGAGAGAGAGAGAGAGAGAGAGAGAGAGAGAGAGAGAGAGAGAGAGAGAGAGAGAGAGAGAGAGAGAGAGATAGAGTTTTTAACACCTTTGCTCTCTCATACTCTCATAATGAGGGGCCATTTACATGTTCAGATATATAGCTTCAACCAAAAAGCATTTAATAATGCACTAAATAAAAATTTTAGCCCTGTCCCTCCTCTAAACAATATCCAAAAATAAAAATAATAATAGGTAACGTGTTTTTTAAATAATTTTTTTTCTCGGGAAGGGTACGATTTAAAAAAAAAAAAAAAAAAATTTCAAGTTCTTATATCTTTTTTTCTAGATGTGATATCAAAAATCTGTTCTCACCAATGCAAGAAATTGAGGCTAAGATTATTCAGTTAAATTTTCAGCTCATGTGGACCAGTGGTTTGACCCCGTTATTCATTTTATTCAACTTTCTGTCCAAATAACTTTCAAACCGTTATAGACTCAGAAAAATGCTCAAAATCAACTCAGAACTTTGAGAAAAAATTCATATTCCCTGAAAATTTCAGCTCAATCAGTCAAATAATAATAAAAATTTTGTGAAACAAAATATAAGAAAATTAAGATATTTCTTCTTGCTTTTTTAAAATTTTCTCTTTTTTTCTGTTTCTTTTGACTACTCCTTTTCTGCTAGTGAATGTTCATTTTTGTGTTTTGATTTTATGCCACCATAAAGATTTGGTTGAAAATTTTTTACTTGTACCACCCGGAGGTCCTCTTCTAATTTTCTGACTGTAGATGTTACATTTAGCTATTTCGAGCCTATCCTGAAACATTGTAAAGTACTTCCATACTGCTGAAGCTGATATTTTAACCATATTGATTAAAAGTATAAAAAAATAATAATTTTTAAATAATGTAGCTAATTAATTCAAGTTTGATACATAGCAGTGATATAACAATGATATGTATAAATATAAGTTATATTGATAATTTATATCTTACATTTTTCAAACTTTAACTTAAGGCTTACCTAAGTAAAGCTGTTGAATACTATTGTGAAAAAAAATTTTTTTTTTTTTTAAATTTTAAATCTGTAATTTTCTGACATTTTTCCGGAGAAAATGCATATAATCATTAATTTAAGTGAATGTTGGCTATTCTACGCCTTTCTTATAATTAAATAAACCTCAATTAAATTTATATCTAATTGTTTTAACCTAAAATTTTATTGCTTTTGACCTCTTTACAAATTTTAGGCAACCCCGGCCAGAACCCCGGCCCCGGCAAAATTCCAAGAACCGGTCGGTCCCTATATATATATATATATATATATATATATATATATATATATATATATATATATATATATATATATATATATATATATATATATATATATATATATATATATATATATATATATATATATATATATATATATATATATATATATATATATATATATATATATATATATATATATATATATATATATATATATATATATATATATATATATATATATAATATATATAATAAGTGTCATTTTAAATAGTTACCCAAATATACAAAAACGTTTTTTTAAAAAAGAAAGTATTTAAAGTGTTAACTAGTGAATTGTGTTCATTTTGTTTTAAAATAAGAAACCAACAGTTAAACCCTTGTGATAATTAAAAATAAAGTTTCTTTCTGTAATAAAAATAATTATAATAAATATAAAAAATAAAACTATTAATTAAAAAATAAAAACATATAAAATATAGTGTAAATTTTAAAATTATTACCATATCAATTTCTTAATTGACTTTTGGCGGTCTTTTGTTATCTATTTCCCGCCAAAATATTTTACCGCTAAATTTGAATTAAGGTCAAATTTATGTGAAACTATTATAAAAATAAAAATAATTTCTTTACATATTATATTATCCAATAAAAATGTATATGTTAGAAATTTTAAATAAAATGTATTTAAAATATAAATTTAAATTTATTATTAACAATATTTAAACTTTAAATAAATAAAATTTTATATGTTATTTCATTATGAATTTGTTAAACTTTAATAATAGTAACGTTGTAAACAAATTTTGTTAAAATTAGGGAATAATAAATAAAGTGGAAAACTCTCTACTTTTCTTACACCTTCCCAAATACTGAGAAATTTCAGAAGGTATAGAAATAGTAGTAACCTTTCCTTTATTCCGAGGAGCTGAAGAAGAATCCGCCTCCACAGCCAAGCTGCCCAAAGAAGACGACCCAAGCAGAAGCCCTAAAAGAAGCAGTCCCAAGCAGAAGTCCAAAAGAAGCCTGCCCTTAGAAGAAGAAGTTCCAACGCCTCTGCTACCAAAAGGAAACCCAGTTTTGGCAGCTATTTGCCCTCGACTTGGTTAATTTTGAAGTAGCCTTCCACCTGAGGCTACAGACGTTCCACGGGCCTGAAGAGAAGTGGTGGCTACCACACGCCTACCAGTCGGCATTCCACAAGGGGACTTAGGAAACACCCAGCCTCCTGATCTAGCCCCCTTCGCTACAACAAAGTATAGTGACCTCCTGGACCATACATTGGTCACCACAGAGATAGTTAGGTCACTATATATATATATATATATATATTATATATATATATATATATATATATATATATATATATATATATATATTATTATTATAATATACATGCGTGTGTGTGTGCGTGCGCGCGCGCGCGGGTATGTGTGTGTGTGTACGTTATAATGTTCTTTTAAATATCATGTTTCTACTGATATTTTATTTCATGAAAATGAATTTATAATATTTCATTACTTACTTTCATTAATTACTTTCATTAATTACTTCATTTCATTAATTACTTACATTAAATTGTTTTTTAATTATAAATAATAAAAATATGAATAATATTAATATAATATTTTTATTCCTTTTTATTATTAGCCAGACCTAACCTAACCATAACCTAGCCTAACCTTAACTTAACCTAACCTTAAACTAACCTAACCTTAACCTAATCTTACCTTAATCAAATCTACTCTAGTTTTTTAACTAAGATTTTGAAAAACTGAAAAAGCTAAAATAAATATATATATATATATATATATATATATATATATATATATATATATATATATATATATATATATATATATATATATATATATATATATATATATATATTATATATATAACAAAATTAAAGTAATGTCATTTAGCTCAAAATTAGAAAAGTTTTATTAGATACAAAAGTCTTGCAAAACAACTCTTTACAAATGATCCTAATGTAAATAAATAAATAAATAAATAAATAAATAAATAATAAATAAATAAAATAAATAAAATAAAATTAGTAAATTAGTTGGATTAATAAATAAACAACAATTATTTCTTTGCAAGTTCCATTATATTATATATATATATATATATATATATATATATAATATATATATATATATATATATATATATATATATATATATATATATATATATATATGTGTGTGTGTGTGTGTATGTGTGTGTTTGTCTGCCTGTGTGTGTCTGTGTGTTTGTGTGTGTGTGTGTTTAGCTACTAAAATAACATGATTGAAATAATTTGGTGAATTAGATTATTCTCACTTTTATTTTTCGACGTTCCGACCGTCTGATTGTGAATATGATAAAGCATGTATTATATCTGTTTAGGTTAGGTTAGTCTAGGCTAGTCTAGGTTAAACTATCTTAGGTTTGGTTTGGTTTGGTTAGGTTAGGTTATGGTAGGATAGGCTAAGCTAGTCCAGGTTAAAATATGTTAGGTTAAGTTTGTTTAGGTTAGGTTAGGTTAGGTTAGGCTAGGCTTATCTGAGTTAGACTGTTAGGTTTGGTTTGGTTAGATTAGTTTAGGGTAGGTTAGGCTAGGTTAGTCTAGGTTAAACTATGTTACTTAGGGTTTGGTTAGGTTAGGTTAGGTTAGGGTAGGTTAGGCTATTCTTATCTAAGTTAAACTATGTTAGGTTTGGTTTGGTTTGGTTTGGTTAAGTTAGGGTAAGTTAGGCTAGGCTAGGCTAGTCTAGGTTAAACTATGTTAGGTAGGGTTTGATTAGGTTAGGTTAGGTTAGGCTGGAGGTGACTGACAAAATGGTTACTTAGTATACAAATAAATGTACTTTTGCCAGGAAGTATCCTCCTATCCATTTCAGTTTATCAAAATGTTAATACTCCAATTCAAGGTTGGCGAACCATAGCTGTAGGCGAGGAGCTGTAAGTTTTTTTTGAAGATCCAAAGATGGAGCCAGAGTAAAAGAAATATTTTGAGGGGAGCTGAAGCCTTCGAAGAAATTATTTTGAGGGGAACTGGGGCAGAATCAAAACATAAATTCTTCCGTGTAGCCGATGCCGAAACCGAACTCGAATCCGAAGCAAAATAAATATTTTGAAGGGAACTGAGTTTAAAACAAAATAAATTTTCTGAGGGCAACTGGAGCAGAAAGGAAAAAAAAAATTTTTTTTTGCGGGTGCTGAAGCCGAATCAAAGAAATAAATTTTTTTGAGAAAGCTTTAATAGAATTTTTTTTTTTTTTTTTTTTTTTTTTTTTTTTTTTTTTAGGTGATCTCCAATCGAAGCAAAATAATATTTTTGGGGCTGGATCTTAAGCCTGAACATTTGATTTGCATCCATTCTTGCCAGAAAATTCTTATCCTAATAGAATGATTAAATGGTGAGAGGTCGATAATGGAATCTGAATAATCCAAATTAGCATTTGTCAAAACGCAAATTCTTTTATTTTTAATTTTTCTTATCCATAGAAGTGAAAATTGAAATATAAAAATAAAATTGACCATAATTATGATGCATGAATATTAATGATAAATAAAAATCAATTTAAAAAACCCTTATAGTTTTTTTTAGTTGTTTATTAAACTTTTAATAGGAAAACATAAAAATTTTACTAAAAATTAAATGATCGTAAAAAAAAACGATAAAAATTTTGAATATCTCCTGAAAAGGAGTAATTTAACTTTATTGTGAGAGGTGATAGCCCAAAACTTATAAAAAAGACTTGGATAAATAATGTAAAGAAACATGTGTACAATGACTTGGCTTTAAAAAACGAGTGTTTGTAAATGTGCTTTAAAAAACGAGTTTGTTTGTAAATGTACTTTAAAAAACGAGTTTGTTTGTAAATGTGCTTTAAAAAACGAGTTTGTTTGTAAATGCACTTTAAAAAACGAGTTTGCTTGTAAATGTGCTTTTAGAAAAACTAGTTTGTTAGAAAATGTGCTTTAAAAAACTAGTTTGCTTGTAAATGTACTTTAAAAAAAACGAGTTTGTTTGTAAATGTACTTTAAAAAACGAGTTTGTTTGTAAATGTGCTTTAAAAAAACGAGTTTGTTTGTAAATGTGCTTTAAAAAACGAGTTTGTTTGTAAATGTGCTTTAAAAAAACGAGTTTGTTTGTAAATGTGCTTTAAAAAACGAGTTTGTTTGTAAATGTGCTTTAAAAAACGAGTTTGTTTGAAAATGTGCTTTAAAAAACGAGTTTGCTTGTAAATGTGCTTTAAAAAACGAGTTTGTTAGAAAATGTGCTTTAAAAAACGAGTTTGCTTGTAAATGTGTAATTGATAAGGATATGAAAGAACTATTTTTCTTCCTTGAGTGAAAATGAATCTCCTTTAAGAAAAGACAGAGCCAATTTACAGCAAATTTGAAAAATACATCTTGAGGGCGAGCCTAAAGGTAAACTGAGTAAAAGTCGTAGTAACGAAGTGATGAAAAGAAAAATACAATAAAACGAATGATAACAGCATAATAATTAAGGAAAAGTGGGAGAGAGCATGAAAACTCTCTAGATGTTTCTGAATATAATTAGTCGAATCTATTTTAATAAAGGCTTTAATTCAAAGGATTTTGTTTTTATTAGTTAAGAATAAGAATACAGACCAAACTGCCTCAAATTATTTAAATGGAAAAGCAACCTTCATTAAAGTTAAGGAGATATTTTTAAGTAAAAAAAAAAAAAAAAAAAAAAAAAAAAAGATATTTTGAGCTTGTATTTGATATAAGAATTAAGTATCATATCTTTTTCCTGAAAAACTGAAAACACAAAGTGAAAAAAAAAATAATTTCAAAAGGTGTTTAGATGGTCGAAAAATTATAATTAAATTCTGTGTGTATGGTAGAGAACTGTTAGTTCAGTTAATAAGGTTTTGCCACATTTGTCAATTAGCCAAGAATATATTAAAAATATTATTAAAGAAAATCTCCTACAAACGACAATTTTTTATGTCCGTTCAGGTAACTGGATCGGAGGTTCGAGCCTCGATTTGTATACTTTGCAGTACACATGCGAGAACGAGGGGCGAACCTCTTTCCCCTAAGCCAGAGAAAAAATGACTTTACCCACTGAGCTACCGTGAACTATATATATATATATATATATATATATATATATATATATATATATATATATATATATATATATATATATATATATATATATATATATATATATATATATATATATATATATAATATATATATATATATATATATATATATATATATATATATATATATATATATATATATATATATATATATATATATATATATATATATATATATATATTATATATATATATAATAATATATTTATATAAATAATATTATATATAATATATATATATATATATATATATATATATATATATATATATATATATATATATATATATATATATATATATATATATATATATATATATATATATATATATATATATAATATATATATATATATATATATATATATATATATATATATATATATATATATATATATAATAAATGTGTAATGTTTATATTAATGTAATATATAAGTATGTGTAATATATGTATAAAATGTGTAAAAAATGTGTAACGCATAAAGCTATATAAAACATGGAATAAAAACATCAACAATAAATATTAGAATGTATGTCAGACATTATAATACTAGCGTTAGTAACAAAAAAAAAATATTAATAACAAAAAAACAAAATTAATACAAAATACACAAATACAAACACACAACCCACCAAAATACACACAGCATTCAAGAATCGAAAACATGGTCATATTTTGACCAAAATATCGCAGAAGCCCAAAATCAAAGGAATATAATCGATAATTATGGCTTCGGATGTCAATACTGCAAAATAAACCTTGAAATAAAGGTTAAATATCAATTATAATTATAATATTATATATATATATATATATATATATATATATATATATATATTATATATATATATATATATATATATATATATATATATATATATATATATATAATATATTTTTTTTTTTTTTTATTTTTATTATATATAATTTATATATATATATATATATATTATATATTATATATATTATATATATATATATATATATATATATATATATATATATATATATATATATATATAATATATATATATATTATATATATATAATAATAGCTAATATATATATATATATATATATATTATTATATAATATATTATAATATATAAACCATATTAGATAGCTATAGTTAAAAATCTCCCGGAAGGGAGCTATAATGTGTTCATTCTATTACCAGATTAGGAAATAACATTCATTCATCTTCGGAGATGTATTTCTTTCCGGTTGTTCAATAGTAGCTGCTGTAGAAGCCACTGCTCATCCTTTAAATCTATTAATATTGGTGCTTCTCACAGTTCTTTCCTATCCCCAACGCTTTTTCTAATTTTTATTAATGACCTATCTTTTACCTCATCTCCTACACTCCATGCTGATGACTCTACCATTCATTACTCCTTTCAGTTTAAAAGACTTCCCTCCCATCAGCAGTTAATTAAGGCTAGAATGGTGGGCTTGAGGTAACTAACCTCCGATCTTTCTCGTATTTCAAATTGGGACAGAGAAAACATGGCTGTTTTCAATGCCTCAAAAATTCAATTCCTCCATCTCTCTACTCGGCACAATCTTCCACATAACTATGATATCTTCTTTTATATAACCTAACCTAACCTAACCTACCTAACTTAACGTAACCTAATCTAACTACCTAACCTAAGCAAAACGTTGTCTCTCTCTCTCTCTCTAAAATAAAAATATATATATTAAATATAATATATATATATATATATATATATATATATATATATATATATATATATATATATATATATATAATATATATATATATATATATATATATATATATATAATAATAAATATAATAATATAAATAATAAATAATAAATTTATATAGAAACCTTCTAAAATAAGTTTCTAAGCTTCACATATAATATATTAAACAGTTTATATAAATTTAATTTTTATGAAATGTATTTAAAATTGTTAGGGTATTTTTTACAGTTTCAGAAAGTCGTGCTTCAACTATACTTGTGCCTATATATATATATATATATATATATATATATATATATATATATATATATATATATATATATTACACAAATAAACTTATGAACATTCAATTAGAGAGAAAAACTTTTATTTAAAAATCTCATTGTAAAAAAAAAAAAAAAAAAAAAAAAAAAAAAAGGATTATATTTTTTGGAATCCTTGTCGAATTTCAGTTAGGAAAAGTGTAAAATATTTGCAAATAATTTTAAAAAAAATGGTTTTGTACGACAACTGATGATGTAACAAACTTAAATTTGGTGTTATACCGAACATTTGTCTAAGGGGGGCTCTGCCCCCTGTGCCCCCGACCCGTGAGTAATGATGATACTGTAGACAACTTTTTCTGTCGACGATTTGGGGTATTTCCCATTTTTTCCAATTTCGAAAAAATTGAAAAAAAACGGACATTGCCAGACGTACGATTCTCGCGAGAGTTAAAAATAAGTAAACTTTACTTATATAAACTTTATTATTATAAATTTATTTATCCAATTATATTACCAATATATTATATATATATATATATATATATATATATATATATATATATATATATATATATATATATATATATATATATATATATAATATATATATATATATATATATATATTTATATATATATATATATATATATATATATATATATATATATATATATATATATATATATATATATATATATTATATATATATATATATATATATATATATATATATATATATATATATATATATATATATATATATATATATATATATATATATATATATATATATATATTATTATAATTATATATATATATATATATATATATATATATATATATATATATATATATATATATATATATATATATATATATATATATATATATATATATATATATATATATATATATATATATATATATATATATATATATATATATATATATATATATATATATATATATATATATATATATATATATATATATATATATATATATATATATATATATATATATATATATATATATATATATATATATGCCTCCACTTTGCTTTACCCTCCCAACGGTTCCATCGTAGGGAGTCGAAAATGCCTCAACGAATCTTCCACCGACTCCCTCCACCACTTCCTGGGTCTACCCCTTCTTCCTCCTTAAATCAGGCCTCCACATCCATCTCCTCTTCGCCACCCTATCCTTCCTCCATCCTCTCCAAATGTTCTCATCATCTCTGTCTTCCTGCGACTTATACATCAAAGAACAAACTCCCACTTCCGCCCTTATATCCGTGTTGCGTATTCTTTCTCATCTCGTGCTACCTTTAAACCCCATCAAAACTTTCATTTCATTTGCTTGCAATCTTCACTCATCTCTCTTCGTTGTTCTCCACGTCTTTGTCGATCCATCAAAATTGGCGTCAACACTTTTTCGAAAATCATTTTTCTATCCTCCAAACCTTTCATTATTTTACAGAATTGGATATAACATTCTTACAGTTTAGTCCTATTTTTTCAATCCTATTTGTTATCTATGTGTATATATATATATATATATATATATATATATATATATATATATATATATATATATATATATATATATATATATATATATATATATATATATATATATATATAATATTCTATTAGATGTTAAACTAATACAGCAGATTTTACCATGTATATTTCACCGTTCCAAATATTTGTCCTTTTTTTATGTTTTTTTTTCTCATACCATTTTCAGGACAAATTTGTCTCCAATATTTTAGCCGTTTATTTGTTGCTATCTTATATATATATATATATATATATATATATATATATATATATATATATATTATATATATATATATATATATATATATATAATATTATATATATATATATTACAATAATAACATTTTAAAAAATTATGTTAATAAGTCGAAACCAAAGAATTGAATGTTCATAAGTTTTTCAAGTTTATCTCTCAGAAATAGGACAAATCAAGCTATTTTCGGACAGTTTCTTTAAAAGGCCAACTGATTTGAGTCTATACCTTTTTAGTATCCACAAAATTTACCTTTTTTTTCAACTTACTTATTTTGGTCAGTAACATTATGTTATATATCTTTCTACTTGAAAGAGAAGAGGGATTTTTAAATCATTGGCCAGTGTCAGAAATTGGACATTATCGCTTCACAAGAGATTCGGAGAGAGAGAGAGAGAGAGAGAGAGAGAGAGAGAGAGAGAGAGAGAGAGAGAGAGAGAGAGAGAGAGAGAGAGAGAGAGAGAGAGAGATTCAGAGAGAGAGAGAGAGAGAGAGAGAGAGAGAGAGAGAGAGAGAGAGAGAGAGAGAGAGAGAGAGAGAGAGAGAGAGAGAGAGAGAGAGAGAGAGAGAGAGATCTATTCTTCTTATAACATTACATTATAACAATTCTTATAATTCTTGTGATAATACAGGAAATTTAAAAGGGAATTTGGTAAAAAAATTGAGATAAATCTTTGAAAGAGGAATTTTCTCCGATTATCCAATTATCCCATTATTATTATTATTATTATTATTATTATTATTATTATTATTATTATTATTATTATTATTATTATTGTTGTTGTTGTTGTTGTTGTTGTTATTTTATTATTATTTTATTATTATTATTATTATTATTATTATTATTATTATTATTATTATTATTATTATTTAAATTTAAAATTTAAAAGGGAATTTGGTAAAAAAATTGAGATAAATCTTTGAAAGAGGAATTTTTCTCCGATTATCCCCATTATTATTATTATTATTATTATTATTATTATTATTATTATTATTATTATTATTATTATTATTATTATTATATTTATTGTTGTTGTTGTTGTTGTTGTTGTTATTTTATTATTATTTTTATTATTATTATATTATTATTATTATTATTATTATTATTATTATTATTATTATTATTATAAGCGAAATGATCTTATTCAGTAGCTACTTATTTACCACCACTCACGAGTCTGGAGAAAGGGGGCGGAACCCCAATAAACAAATGTTCGTGTGCCATACATTTGTACCCTTCAAATTTCCTCCCTCAGAAGCCCATTTCAGTTTTGTATTAATATGTTTAAAGTTTGCGATTTTGGTATGTTTAAATTTTGTAACTGAAAAATGAATAAAGATTAAAAGTTTTTATTATTACTATTATTATTATCTGTAATAGTAGCCGAAGTAATAATAGTATCAGTAGGGTTAATAGTATCAATCGTATTAGTAGAAGTATGAGTAGTAGTAGTTTTTATTATTACTAATAGTATATTATTATTATCTGTAATAGTAGCCGTAGTAGTAATAGTAGCAGTAGGGTTAATAATTATCAATAGTATTAGTAGAAGTTTTTATTATTATTATTATTATTATTATTATATCTGTATATCGAAGTAGTAATAGTAGTAGGGTTAAAAGTATCAATAGTATTAATAGAAGTATCAGTAGTAGTAGTTTTTATTATTACTA
>SEYY01009391.1:0-5000 GCA_009176605.1 Armadillidium nasatum | reverse complement strand
ATTATTATAAATCATAACACCGTTGTGGACGTAGTAAAAACATATCCATGGCTTCAAGACGAACAAGAGGTTTGTAGTTTTTTCTTCTGAGACTTTGTATAACCTTTTAATAACTATAAGTTAAAATTCTTTCTTGTTTTCTTAGTTGGTTTCAGAATATAGCAGAATTTCTGGAACTTTGTATGAAAATGAAATCGAAAAACATTTTGAAGGAATTCTTCCCTCATTGAAAAACATGATGAAAGGTGGAACGGTTTTCTCTTCCATTAGAAATATATACAACATAGTTCTCACCGATCAAATAAATGAACAGAATAACACCAGTATGTTAAATTGATTTTTTTTTATTCTAATTCTTTTAGGTATAAAAATTATTAAAACTTCTTTGTTCATTTTCAATAAAATCGGCAACATAGAACACACCCAGTTAAGAAATAAATTGTATTTAATTTTTGAAGACTGATTTCTTTTTTAATAAGACTAGAAATCAAGAATTACTTTAGGCAAAACATTCAGCAATCATGTATGGAACTCGGAAAAAAAGGGAACATTGTAAAGATAGTCATTATTAGTGTATAATGCATATTTAAATGCCTTAGGTTTAATTTTAAATGTAAAGGTGTAATATGTTACAAGCATAACTATATATATTTATGTACTTTACAGGTTTTGTGGTTTTGTTTGGCTTTGCCAGTGTTGTGTTGCTCCTAGGAGAAAATCTTGATGATCTTTTTCTGAAAGAGGTAGGAATGAAAACTTAATTTTTATTATTAATCATTATTATTTTTATAATTATTAATCATTGTATAATAGGTAAGACTGACATCATTTCATGCCTTAACATTCTCCCGTCTGTTGATCACTCACCTGTGAAAATAACATTGTCAGCAGAAAAATATAAAGTTATACTGAATTATTAATTGTTGATTAAAAAAAATTTTTTGTGGTAAATGAAAAATGTTAAATTGGTAAATAAGGTGATTTTAATTACGTCAATGTTTTTTTCAAGTAATTCGTTCTGGTGATATTGCGTACGTGCATGATGGAGGAGATTTTGAAGTTGGCAGAGTATATACTAGGGGAATTCACCGTTTCCACTCACTGATTCAGCATGTTCTGTTGTGTCTGTGTGGCAGTACATTCTGTTTAAATTCGGAGAACTATATTCATCTTGGACGCGTATTCAGCTACGTTATTGTGCAGAAATTTAGCTTCTATTAAATTTGTTTTACAGTTTTGACGTAGCATTCATAGTTAATGAGTTCTTGTTTTTTTTTTTTATTATTTATCATATCCATTGTGCTGGCTCTACAGGTCAACTACAGTATGCACCTTTGTTCTCGTGTTTGTAGGAAAGCAGAGCGGGCAAGCAGCACTATACACAATGCGAATGACCAGCAAAATTCTTCCATAATTAGATTCTTCCAGCGATTTATCACTTCCACTTGTAAATCTAGAGAGTCTTTTATTTCCAACAGTACAGTAAAAAGCATGAAGAATTTTGATTTTGTCAGAGTGCTTTAAAAAACATCAAAGTATTAACATTCCTGAAACAAAAATTTCAATTAACATCTTGGTGTCAGCAAACTGGAAGAAGATATTTTGATGGTTCTAAAATTAGAGAAACCTATAAAAAAAAGTTTATTTTGACAAAGAGACGAATGCCTGGATTTCATTGAAGTTTGTTGTTTCTAATTATTAAAGTCCAGATTATGAATGTATTATATAGGTTAGCCTAATTGCATAACCTCCACTCTCTTGGTGTACGCATGTTTGCTAAGGTTAAGATGCACGTTTTCAGCTCACATTTAGGCTGCTTTCCAAACTGTGCTTTCATCAAGTAGAGTGATAGATAGGTGAGTGAAAGTAATGTTTGACGACTATATACGGGTAAATTAATAGGGAAAAAATCCAAATTCATTTGAAAAGGTCCAGTCTTCTATACGATTCATGTAATTTTGCCATTTTTTTATGGTAAGTATGGTCATTCAATAAATGTGCTATTTCATTTGATACTCAACATTTTCTTTGATTTTTCAAACTTCTGTAGAAAAAAAAGCATGATTATGATTGAACAAAAATAATTACAATATTGAATTTAGCTTATTTTGAGAAAATATTGATACCATCAAAGAAAATTTTACATACACACCTGTGCCGGTGTTGCCTTAGATTATCAGTTTATATACACACATATATATATATATATATATATATATATATATATATATATATATATATATATATATATATATATATATATATATATATATATATATATATATATATATATATATATATATATATATATATATATATATATATATATATTGTAGACAAACTTTTCAACCAAATTTAACTCTTTTTATTTAAATATATTATTTTTTACTTGTTAATATGATTAGCAAAAGAATTATAGATGTAAAATTTTACTTTCTAAATCATAACCAAAAATATATAGATGTCTAATTTTTTTAAATTTTTTTTTTATCTTAGGGTTCTGATTGTAATGATCCTGCACCAAGAATAATATATTCTGGACCCACCATGGCTACATCTGAACAATTTGAAGTTATAGTAGAAGGCGTAAGAATTAGATGTAAAAGTGCTAGTAGCGCAATTGCTACTTATGTTTTAGTTCATTTTGTATATAATTTAAGTTACGCTAAAAAACAAAACCGTACCCTTACTTACACAGAAAAATTTTGTTTAAAATTATCAAACAAAAACACAAATAACATAAAAAGTTCGAAAATTCTTACTGTAAGAAAGAATATTTTAGATTTCATGCAAGTATAAGGAAAAAATGAATTTTTTTTTTTTTTTTTTTTTTTTTTTTTTTTTCATATATTTTCTATTTTTTTTAATGATGCAATAAAGCAGAAAAGATTTTTAAAATTTTGTCATGGATATATATATATATATATATATATATATATATATATATATATATATATATATATATATATATATATATATATATATATATATATATATATATATATATATATATATATATATATATATATATATATATATATATATATATATATATATATATATATATATATATATATATATATATATATATATATATATATATATATATATATATATATATATATATATATATATATATATATATATATATATATATATATATATATATATATATATATATATATATATATATATTATATATATATATATATATATATATATATATATATATATATATATATATATATATATATATATATATATATATATATATATATATTATATTATATATATTTATATTTAATATATATATATATATTTAAATATATAATATATATATATTAATATATATATATATATATATATTATATATATATATATATATATATATATATATATATATATATATATATATATATATATATATATATATATATATATATATATATATATATATATATATATATATATATATATATATATATATATATATATATATATATATATTGTTAGGAATTTCCCTTTTTTCTTTTATAAAAAGGGAAAATAATTGTATATATTGTTTGGTGCTGGGAAATATTTATATTTAGTGCACAGGTGTGCGAAAACCAACCAAGTAAAAAAATAGCAGTCACAAATAATTCCAAAAGAAGTCAAAAAAGTTAGTTACAAAAAGTTACAAAAAAAGAAAGTTACACAAAAAAGTTTCACAGAAATAGTTCACAAAAACGCAGTTAAAAATCAACACTTCTTCAAAAAAAGCATCGAGCAGCTCAGATATGGAAATTAGTTCCAATAGTTTGCTCTTGTTATAATATAACCTTAAAGAACAAGGTTCCGTGAAGCTCTTTGAGAGCTTGTAAACTGTAAATATTATATTTAATTTTTTTTTAAAGAACTTTTTTTAGTTCTGTGATGCATATGAAAATTTAAGAAGAATTTGGTAGCCATCCATCTGCAGGCTAACGGGAAGTTCAAATACAGATGGCTCAACTCGCAACAACAATAACATCTGGCTCGTCTACAAACATCAGACAGACCAAGAAAGGATTATTTATAACTTAAAGGTATGTTTTCGTGCAATCAGTGCTTGTGCGTTAAACAAAGTTATATTTATAATTTTAATATTATATTCCTGGCACCTTTAAGTCCGAATTAAAAATAAAGGTTGAAACTATTAAAATTCATCTAACAATTTTAGTTTTGGCATATTAACTTCATTCGTGCTGGAGTCGTATATTTAAATTTATAATATTAGCCGAAAGAAGTTGGAATTTAAAGTTTACTTTTATAAAATTTAAAAACGTTTACGTTTTTTCCATTGCTAAATTGTTTATTTTTCATATTTAGTTTCGACTGGTGGCGAATAACTGGGTGAAGGGAAAACTGCACTGTCTTCTAGAAGTTTTTCCTACAATTCAAAACTCTAACATCAAAGGAAGAAAGGCTCTATATTTTTGAGAATTTCATTAATTAAAAATTTTTATATTTTTTGTTGTTAGTTTTCTTTGGATTTCCCCCAGGTCAATCTTTATTTCGCTACATGGAACCCCTGGCGGGACTGGAGGTGCATTGGTCATGGTTGCAAATTACTTCCCTTCGCTTGCAGTTGGTAGGCTATCATAAATTTAAGCGGTAAGCTTTTCTATATTTATATTAAAAAAGTTCTCTTACTAAAAATTTAGTAGAGGTAAAAATTTTTTCTTTCAAAATTTAAATTTATATTTTTCTAGAACTTTTAGTTCAAATATTTACATTTATATTGTGGAAATCATATATTTAAAAATAATTCGAACTTTGATTCATATTGAAAATTTTCCTCAGAAATTAGTAAATTTTCTAAAAATTTTTGTGCTTCGATCTTTCACGTTGAATCTCAAATTATTCATATTTGAAAATTTTCTTACTAAAAATTACTCTTACTGACTTGATATTTTGGAGTTATTTTTCATATATATATATATATATATATATATATATATATATATATATATAATATA
>SEYY01009390.1:5000-12500 GCA_009176605.1 Armadillidium nasatum | reverse complement strand
AACGAAATTTTTGATTGTCTCAACAATGTCCCAATAAAAATTTTTCTATTATAATTTTTGCAAACCATATAAATATAATATTTAAAATAATTTCTAAATGCAGAAAATTTCTTTGTAACAATTTTTTTTTGTATTCAGATGCCATATAATTTTAATTAAAAGTTTTACTTCATTTTATTGATATCAATATTTCATAAAATCAGTTACATTTTAAGCATAAAAATTCATAAAATTTCTTTTTTACATCGATCAAGACTTATTTAAATAATAATATTGAGTTTATGAATATACATAAAAGGTCTATTATACTTTTTGTATTGCAGTATCAGTCAGATTTCAGGTAAAAAAAAATTTTCAAATATGTTTAGCGGAAATATTTAAAAGTGTTTTAAAATTGGAATATCATTTTAATATAAAAGATTTTTAAATACTTTAGTGTAAAGTAATCTTTATAAACACTAAAATTTAGAATGAAATTAGAAATAGTAAAATATATGAATTAAAACCTTAGAAAAGTATTATATGCGGTATACATAAAAAGGAAAACCAAACATAATATTTTGCTACATATATATTACGGAACTTACAAAAATATTGTAAAAAATTATACATATAATAAAGATTGTTATTTATTAACCAAATGATGGGAAAAATAAAAATAAGAAATTTCATATTTAAATAGAAAATGAAATAAAAATAATCAGTTATTTAAACAAAAATTAATACCTATATATTTTTATCAATTAAAAATTTAACTCACATGAGTTGATATTTCAACACATAAGGGTGGCTCAAATAATGTTTAAAATGCGTACTAATTTTTCTGACTGTAAATTACTTTCAAAGTTTGTATTTGTTAAAAGGGATTGCAGCAGCCCTAAATATTGGCCATAATTTTGGGGATAAGATAGATTTTTTAAATAATAGATGCAAAATGAAATAATTGATGCTTCAAGCATACAGAATTTTTCAAATTTTACACACTGGTTCTTGGAAATCTGTATTATACAATCCCCAAGGGAAAAAGTGTTTTCAACCCATAAGCATGGCCCATAATAAATACTGTTGGCAATGTCCTCGAGTGATGCATATTCTTTTATAAACAAACAGTCAGTGTCTGGGCCAAGATACTGAACAAGATCCATCAGATGATTAATTGACATTTCCTTCTTAAGTTTCCTACAAAGAGTTTTCAAGCACTCGCACATATCTGAGATATTCTTCTTCATGATCAATTCGACTTCTTGCACAAGCTGTGAAAAGAAACAGCATTGAGTTCATAATGTTATATTCTATTACACACATCAAAAACTTTAAACTGATAATTGACAGCAAAATGATAAAGTATTCAATTGATACTTTTTAATTAAAAGTATAATACGCTAGCAAATATTAAAAAAAAAAAAATTTAAAAGCTATTTGAAATACATCTCTCAATTTTTACAACTAGACTAGAAAGATTTTATTTACTAAATTTCAAAATGAAACTATATACTAACTTAAAAATAAAAATAATGACAAAATTGGGTTTTGAATTATTAACATTGATATTCCTGTAATATAGACACCAAAAAATTGCGATAAATATTTGTAAAAATAAGATATTTGATAATCAAATTATACTAGAATGAATTTAGAATAAAAGGTGAGAATAGTTATTATACATACAGCTTGCGGATGATGCAGGTATTCAGGATGGTTATCTTCATCTTCATTAATTGCTAAATCTCTTCGTAATGAAAAAGTTTCTTTTAAAGCATGTAGAAGATCACTGATTTTCCAGTCATTCAAGGAACGATTCTATATATATATATATATATATATATATATATATATATATATATATATATATATATATATATATATATATATATATATATATATATATATATATATATATATATATATATATATATATATATATATATATATATATATATATATATATATATATATATATATATATATATATATATATATATATATATATATATATATAAACTAGATTCATTTAAAGAAATTTCTTTTGTTAAAAATTAGAATAGTCTATCTTTAATTGTAATTTCATTAAAATATCAAAAATTAACTTTGGAAGTGATAATCACCTTCAAGATTTCAAGGATTTCTTCTTTACTTAAATCAAAATTGTAATTGCTTCTTCTCAACCTCTCGCGTCTTTTTCTTCTTCTATCTGAGATTGTTGTTGTGAGAACACTCTTGAGAAAAAGAAAATAGAAAATAAAAATTTTAAACTTTAAAATTATAAAAAGTAGTCTATACTATACAAATATGTAATTTTGAAAGATTGCTAGATTAAATCTTTGAATATGTTTGCTCATACCAGAGGACCCTTAGATCTGTGCTTTCTCAAAAGATTTTGAGGCTCTTTTAACATCTTTGGGTAGGTTTCTAGAAGTTTCCTTTGAAGCTGAGAATACCCAATGCCCTGCACATTCCGATTAGACGACATTAACAAACTTTCATTACTGAAAAAAATTAAGATATTGAACCTCATTATTGGGGGTTATTTATTATACACAATATAAAAGAGTGAACACAAAGAAAAATACACTTACTAAAGCTTCAGTTTCACTTTTATTACCATAAGATTTTAAAAAATTACATTGAAAAATATGAAGGTTAAAATAATTTAAATATATTACTTCAAGCAAGAGGCTTTCACTTTACATATTTCATAATTTTAGATCATTTTTTAACACGTCAAAAAATTTTGACATATTATCTGCTTTCTGTAAAACTGTAGAATTTGCAACTCCCAAAAAATAAGTATGTGAAATTTTGGATCTTAACTCTGGTGGTATATTTATGAAATTACAATAAACCAAACATAGTTTATTATAACCTCTATTCTTTCCTAATGGATTACACAATTCTATTTCATCCATATATAAAAATATTCCAACATTTCTCTCTCTATATTGTGCAGGACCAGGATGAACAGAAAAATTTGAACCATCAACAATATCTTTCATCACACAATTCGTATAATTAGAAGAAACTGGCGAATTTAAATATTGTTGTAAATGTGGATGTTGCAGAAATATTTTTATGATTTCAATGACTGAAACAACATAGCATTTAGTATCTTCAATCATTATTAGTGTGGGCCTTAGTAAAATACTGTTTTTATTCAAGAATGATTTTCTTTTAAAATCTGAATTAATTTCTGGGAGTTTCTCATTCATAATATGCTCAAAAGTTGAAATAACTTTGTCAATAGCAATTCGAGGAACTTTATGCTTACACTGCAACTCGAGTGAAAGATTCCCAATGAGCGATACTTTATCTATATTGGAAAGATCAGTTATAACTGGTTCTGTGATAACCTCACTATTTAAATTTGTTTCAAAATTTTCTAATATACATGAATGCTTCAAAAGGCTTAAAGAATTAAAAAAGGATTCTGTACAGATTAAACACTTTGTTGGCGTTTTGGACTTATCGAAATGAGTTTTCCTAATATGAAGTATTGTTTGTTTTTTATTTAAAAATTTGCAGTTGCATCTACAACAAATAAACTTATACAAACATCTCACCTTCTCAGCAACTGGTTCTTCACTATTGTTTTCAATTTTGTCACGCTTAGTTTCACTGAATGAAGTACTGGGTAAATCAATGTCAATTGGAACAGAAACAGGAGAGACGGAAACATTTTGGAAAACTACCTCTTCATCACATGTTTCATTGGAACTTGGCTCTATATATATATATATATATATATATATATATATATATATATATATATATATATATATATATATATATATATATATATATATATATATATATATATATATATATATATATATATATATATATATATAATGCAGCACTAAACTAAAATATTTTTTTTTTTTTAAAGGAAAATTGTGTAATTTTTTTTTAAAAGGAAACTCTGGGTGGTTGGAGGCTGGATAACTACAATAATTAACTTAGCCAGATCATATATATATATATATATATATATATATATATATATATATATATATATATATATATATATATATATATATATATATATATATATATATATATATATATATATATATATATATATATATATATATATATATATATATATATATATATATATATATATATGTATAAAGATTAGTTCCTAGGGAACCTTACACGAATTATAAAACAATGCTAACAACGTAGGAAGAAATATAATGCACATGAATAATAAACTTCAATAATCAGTATAATAAATAGTTAGACATTTCAGATTAATATAAAATCCATCTTCAATATTTTCTGTAACAAAATCACAATCAAATTAATAGTAAGTCATAACATGCATGACAAAATAAATAAAAATTTTAAGATTAATGATCTAGCAAACGATTAAGGTTAAAAACACAGGTTATAAATTACAAATGCAAATTGTGAAATGAATGTTGTCGGTGTATGTGAATATGATGGTGGTTGGTTATCTTCCCATTTTCTCTCCAGAACACTCTCCCTTACACAACTACGCCATGTCCCTTAACCATCCCCTACATACATTTGATTTCAGCCTTTTATCCTCTTGCCCTACCGATTCTGACCGAAAATCCTGAAATCCCTCTATATTAAACGTCTCAACCCCCAACTAAACTCAGCAACCTCATCCGTCCCCTCCTAATCTTTTGACCTTTCTCCTGCACTTTGTACATCAATACTTTTCTATGTAATCTCAATTCAGATGTCTTGTGCATTCCTTTTTTCTCACCCATAACCAACTAACTTAATTTTCACATACACTTAGTACATTCATTTCACAATTTACCATTTGTAATTTATAACCTGTGTTTTTAACTTTATTTTCAATATTATTAATCTTAACTTTTTATTTATTGTGTCATGCATATTGTGACTTACTATTAATTTGATTGTGATTTTGTTACAGAAAATATTGAAGATGGATTTTATATTAATCTGAAAAGTCTAACTATTTATTATACTGATTGTTAAAGTTTATCATTCATATGCATTATTGCTTCCTACATTGGTAGCATTATGCATATATATATATATATATATATATATATATATATATATATATATATATATATATATATATATATATATATATATATATATATATATATATATATATATATATATATATATATATATATATATATATATATAACATACCTGACTTAATTTCATGTTTTGATGGAGAATGGTCACAATATGCACATTTAATAGAATTATTTTCTGTTACATACTCAATGCAAGGGCATTCTTTGCATTTTCCTCTGAATGTTCCAAAAAAATCCAACATGATGAGTTACAAACTATATATATATATATATATATATATATATATATATATATATATATATATATATATATATATATATATATATATATATATATATATATATATATATATATATATATATAGTCAGAGTGGCATTAATCATGAAAATATTATTAGGGATGGGCCAGATTACTGAAAACCAAATTATTCTAAATTTTCAAACACTGAATACTGAATATCCAATTTTTATTATACAGCTAAAAATACCAGATATTCCTTTAAATTCATATCAAGTGCCAGTTTTAAAGAGGGCCATATATATATATATATATATATATATATATATATATATATATATATATATATATATATATATATATATATATATATATATATATATATATATATATATATATATAATATGACTTGGAAAAAAATATGGAAACATGGTCAAACACCTGGTAAATGCATTAATATATTTCTTGCATCTTAACCACCTGAATTCTTCAGGAAATGGACAAATAGAAGCCCTGGAAGATGCATAATAGGATGTTATACCATTTCTCATACAAAAGTAAATGAATTTCCTGTAGGAATGCTGGGTGAAGGATAGTGATCACTAACCAAATTCTTTCATATTGACCACAAAGGCTCTTGATATTATGGTCTGATGATTGTAGGGTCCAGGGAAAACATGAAACCTTATTTGCAATCTTCAAACCATGACTGGACAGCATAAAAAGTATTAATTCGGCCTTATATCTGATAAATGGAGTTAGCATTAAGAATGAAACAATCTTTGCACCATTGGATGAACCTCGTAACTCAAGATGCTTGCAAAATCCCTTACAGTTACTCTATCATGAACTGTGATAACTGGGACTACAGAGTACCATAATAGGACATCTCAAACCATGATGGAACCTCCTCTATGCTTCACTTGTGCATGACATAAGATAGTACAGATCATTTCCCTAGAAGGTGTTCTCCATATGTAAACTTACTTAGAGAGGGGTGTATAAAGGTTGATTCATCTGACCAAAGTAGTTTACCATTGGTTGGCAGGCTAATCCTTATGAGTATTGAACTACTCTCTCCACTTTCTGACAATCATGGCATTTACAAATGGTTTAGCAATTGCAGAAAACCCATGAATATTCAGTGAAGAGTTCTTTCCGCAGTATTTTTTTTTTTTTTTTTTTTTTTTGGTTACAGTGTTTTACTGGTATTAAGCTTAAAAGTAACTCTTGAAGTTACTTTTTTAATTTTTCATCACAATTCTTTGCAACGCTCATCTAATTTCGATTGTAGGTACACACTGGTGCTTTCAAAATGATTCTTTCCAGAAGCATAATATAGACTCATGACCTTGGATACAGTATCTGGAACCAAAAAGTTTCCATAATAGAAACTAAGTTTAGACATACTGCACCTCACATTTACCTGCCCACAGAGTAACTGACACATATCAATGTTTAAAGTTACCTATCACATGTTACACAAGACTGTGATAACTCTTCAAAATTAAGTAGTTCACATTATACACATTTACTTATTCTTCCTTTCTACTGTTTATTTATTTTTATTAAACCCATATATATATATATATATATATATATATATATATATATATATATATATATATATATATATATATATATATATATATATATATATATATATATATATATATATATATATATATATATATATATATGAAGAAACTTCAACATTTTTTAATGTTTATACTTATATGAATAATTGAATAATTTATTCAAAATTCATATCTAAAGGTAGTTATACAGAATAGAGTTGTAAAAAACAGAACAAAGATAAAACATATTGTACATTTTAGTTCCTATAATGAAGAATTTTATTTTATTGGATATCCATCTAGATAGCCAGTTAAAAAAAATAAAATTAATAGTAAATTAAATGAGCAAATATACAATTTCATCAATATTAAGTACTGTATATCACTGAACCTGTAAGATAGATATTCCTTTTTTTTTAATGAAAATTGTTTAAGCTGAATGTTTACAATACCTAAGCCTATAAAATTGTACATCATAATATCAAGTCAGCCTAATATGAGTTATAAAAATATGAACATAGTTGGTGGCAAAATTTTTATTTGGTTTTAGCTTTGGAAACTAAAGTTGATGAAAATTCTGATTATAAAAAAAAACTATTTTAGTATAGTAGTTAATTTTCAAATTTATTTTTAT
>SEYY01009389.1:0-23677 GCA_009176605.1 Armadillidium nasatum | reverse complement strand
ATATATATATATATATATATATATATATATATATATATATATATATATTGTAAGTATATGAGCACATATACTATTTCCTTTTATTTTTCTAGAGGTGAGGTCCCTATGTGAAGAGACGCTGTGGAAGTAGATGAAGGTCTCTTCAAGACAATTAAATAAAACAACACAAGGAAAATACAGGCGGTTACGATAAGTGTTTTCTGATATTGTAGATAATTGCTAACCATTTTTCCTTTTTTTTTTTAGGTTGTCTTTATACATTGAAAAAAAAAACAAATTTAATCAACATTTTTGATAAATAAACAATATTGACTTTACAAACTTTAAGAAATTTGTGTATCTTCAAACAACACAACAAGATACACGTATGTAAATTCTATTATAGTAATGCATGTGTAGAAGTTAACATACACAACCTTTATTCTGATAAAATATTTATTTTCTTTATAGTCCCGAGTCTGGGAACTGAAACATAATTTCTTCATCCACGTTCTACGAGTCAACTCAATCATCAAATTCCATAAAGTTTAAGTTTCGAATAAAAACCGAGCCCGTCTTTTGTATAATTTCGGTCTGTTAGTTTCTTTCAACATCCACTCTTCGTTCTGATTATTCGTTCTCAAACTGGAGTTTGTACAATCCCCGATTATCTGTAATTCAACAATTTCTTGTCAACACCAAATAAATGGATTCTTTTTAATTACCCTTTTTCTTTGACCTCATTGCAATAATTTCACTATAACCGTTCCTTTCTTGTGATCCCTTTATTGCCCTTGCAACGGACGTGAGAGTTTTTTGATCGTTTACATCGGAGAGCGTCTTCACTTCATCAACATCATCCTCACGAATAAAAGGGGACGATACGCCTACTCAACATAACATCTTTGACCGCCAACTTAGAAGAACATTGTGAGTAATCAAACTTTATTATCATTTTTTTTTTACTTAAATCTAACAGAGAAAAATAATTGGCGACCCTGCCAGGATCACGAGAAGGAAAGAGAACAATAAGATAACATCAACAACAATGGCAGAAAAACATTGTAAGCAATGAGGAGGCAAAAATGAACATGGACCAGTTGATCGAGTTTGATGAACTTCTCCAAACCGACAATATCGCTGCGTCCACACCAGAACAAGAGGATGACCGACGGGATGCATCTATACACGATTTACCACCCGTGGATAGATTACAAACTATGCTCGAGGGTGTTATACGTTACTCGCGTGACATGGAAGTAAGATTCGAAGAGAGACATAAGATGATAATGGATCAATTATCAGCTCGTGCTGATCCCGTTCCAACTACTGCGACATCACCGGAAAGGTCGGTACGTCCCAAGGATAGGAAGCCGTCCGTAGCAGTAGCTCATGAGGTTGACGGAGGAATACAGCAAATACCGTCGACACATACGTATATACCTCTTCCACCATCGAGTATAAACCCCACATCAGCACCCCGTATCTCGACTAATAACATGACGGATAAGCAATTCAGGGAATTCATAACAGAGAGTCTAGCAGCTCAGCAGGCTCATAACGCTATGGTTTCCCAAGCGATATCCATGATGGCACAGATGTTTAACAAACCTAAGTCCAATAAGGCTGTGCCACCCGCAAAATTTAACCCTGACACAGACCAAGACCTGAAAGTATTCTTCCGCGAATTTGAAGAATATTGTACTGTCCTGTATCCAACACAACGAAACAGGATTGGTTGAGGCTCTTGGGTTCGTATTTACAGTCCTCATACCTAGCCCTCTACCATCAACTCCATAAGGCGGATAAGTCTTATGAAGAAATTAAACAGAACTTGCTTGATCTGTTTAATAACGAAGACAGGGTAAGACAGGAGAGCGGGCAGTTCAAGACTTCATGACTGCCAAAATGCGAAAAAATGAAACCGTCAGGATCTTTGCTATCCGTTTGTTGGATCTCGCGAAGAAAGCTTACCCCACCACGTCAACAGAAGACTGCAAAGAGCATGAGACACTACGTCAAGTGTTTCTGGCAGCCTTACCACCTGCAATTAACAAGGAGATCTCAAGTTATCTCCGTAACCACGAATGGTGTTCAGGGAACAAGGTTTCTTTTGATCAGCTAGTAAACTTGGCAGATAGACACCTTCAGGACCTAAAAGGGCATAACCAGGTACCCGTTCCTGAAGTGATAGATATTTCCCGGGTAGTAGCTGAGTCGAGACCCCAACAAAAATCATGGACGGATGTGGTAAAAAGTTGGAAGAGTAAACCTTCCAATACCCAACCACCTCCACAACCACCAGTCGAGAAAAAGTCATCTAGAAGAAAGGAAAAAAGTCAAAAGAAGTCTACGGGAAACCGCAGTCCCAAATTCGTTAGGGACAAGGCCGCGTCGTAAAGATAGCGATAGCTCTAGCTCTTCGGGACGGTCGGATGACCGTAGACGAGATAATCGTGCGCGTAAAACTTCGCAACGGCAAAACAACCAGTGGTGTAGTTTTTGCGATAAAACTACGCATTCAACGGACACTTGTTATATTCTGAACAACAAGTGTTCCATCTGTAAAAAGAGTGGGCACTTGTCCTTCAAGTGTTCACAATATCAACCAACAACAACAACAACAACGTCGCCTTCCGGAAAATTGTCCCGTATGTAACCAATACGGTCATGTGGGCAAACATTGTCCGGAATGGAAAAACAGAAAACCGCGACGAGAAAGTAATTCTCCACCAGCTAGAAGAACTTCAAGATCTTCGAGACGGATCATCAACGGAGAATGAACACACCACTGGGGGATTGCCGGCGCGAAATCAACAAGAGCGTCCTTTAAACTAATAGACCCCGTGACTGAGGGGCCAGTCACGGTTGAAGGGTTAACTACTCCTTGTAGGAGTCCCCCATTAGTAGCAGAGTTAACCTCTGATAGTTTAAAGGAGAATAAAAATAAGAGTGAAACCCTACTTCTACAATTTTCGAAATGCGAGACCCAACCTTTAATGGTAGCAGTAGAAGTAGTAGACTATCCAGGAACTTGTTTCCATTCCTTAATTAGATAATGGAGCAGAGATTAACTTAATAAAAGAAAGCTCTGTTTCATTAATGAATGGTATACAACGATATCCATCGGTAGTCGCAAGGGTCACAGGCGTTGGAAATGCGCGTATTCCTATACACGAGTTCGTAATCTTACGATTAAGATTCGAAACGGGATATATTTCAACTTTGGAAGAATTTTATATACTTCCAGATTCCGCTATGGATAACTCCATGGTCATTGGAGTTACGCTTCTACGAGCAAATAACTTATTACCCGATATGTCAACGTATCAACTTTTCCAGAGAAACGGAAATGACTTCGTGGTCATAGCAACAGACCCAACGAAATCAACATATCGGGAGGTCATTAACGCAAGAAATGTGGAAATTCCCGCTAACCACTTCAAGATTGTAGATGTCGAAATGGCATGTCGAGGAACTAACTTTCCTACTTCGACAATGTTAGTGGAACCACCAGAAAAAGTAGAAGTGGAAATCGTAACCGGATTGGTTAATAGCGAAGAACCGTTTCGAATTGCTATCTGCAATAAGAAAGACACCTCAAGGTTTATACCAAGAGGACAAGTGTTAGGAATCGCAACAGAATTACCAGAGAATAACGTAGAGGTTTCTATAAATAGGCATCAACTTGATTCAACACAACAATCAAGCATCGCTTATTGGACTCGCGACAAGATCATTGAAGAGTTCAAGATTAACGAAATTAACATAAATCAAGAGCAGAAAGAACAACTAATCAACCTTCTTCTACAATATCCTAACGTTTTAAGTATGGATGATGAAGACGTTGGATTAGCAACTAACATCCAGCATGAGATTGAATTGGACACTAACATCCCAATTCATGTACCTGTTCGAAGGTTTCAAGGACCTTTAAATCAAGAAATTCAAGAACAGTGTGAAGAGTTGGAGAGAGGGAATATCATCAGACCCAGTTACTCTCCATATTCTGCTCCTGTAGTACCAGTACGTAAGCCTGACGGTAAATTACGGCTTTGTATTGACTACCGTGCCCTCAACAAGCACACAAAAGCAGATGCCTTTCCTTTGCCAAACTTGATTGACTCCATATATAACATGAGTGGAGCCAAATTGTTTACTACTATAGATTTGGTAAGGGGGTATTATCAAATCGAGATGGCCGAAGAGTCAATAGAGAAAACGGCATTCTCAACGCCGTTGGCTCACTACGAGTTCCTTAGGATGCCTTTCGGGGTAAAAGGAGGACCAGCAACCTTCCAAAGAGGTATGATGCTCGCCTTAGCAGGAATACCCTGGTCGGAAGTAATGGTATATCTCGATGATTTGATAATCCGATCAGAGACCTTTGACCAACATTTGAGCTCGATTGCGAAAGTGTTGGGTGCGTTACAAGCAAATGGTTTTAAGTTGAAGCCAGGAAAGACTAAATTATGTCGTGAAAGTGTTCAATTTTTAGGACACTTAATTGATCCAGAAGGGATACAACCAATTGATAAAAATTTGAGTGGAGTACTTAACTTTCCACAGCCTAAATCAATAAAACAATTACGGTCTTTCTTGGGTATGGTGAATTTCTATAGAAGACATATTCCCGATTGCTCAATAATTTGTAAGCCACTTTCGGCTCAAGTCGGGGGTAAAACAGTTAATTGGACTCCAGAATGCCAGAAGGCATTTGAGAAATTAAAATCAGCGTTGGTGGAGCCACCGACGTTGGCTTTTCCAGATTATAGCCCAACAGCTCCACCATTAGAACTACACGTTGATGCTTCGTCAATTGGAGCAGGAGGAGTCTTATCACAAACTATTGATGGCGTAAATCGACCCATATCTTACATCTCAAAAACCTTTTCCAAGTCTCAACTAAACTACTCTACAACGGAAAAGGAGCTTGCAGCATTGAGATGGGCCGTTAAGACTTTACGACCATTCTTGTGTTCGAAGAAATTCATTATTTTCACTGACCATGAGCCTCTGGTATATCTTAATAACATGGCGGCAGTTGATGGACGTATCGCGCGTACATTGCGTGATTTAACTGATTATGACTATGACATCCGCTACATAAAAGGTAAAGATAACGTAGTAGCCGATGCGTTGTCCAGGTCTCCAGTGGAGGAACTCCCAGAAGATCACGATGATCAACTGGAAATAGTCCCCATTGAAGAAGTTCAACCTTCAGGTTTCATTCCTGAAGGATATACAGTACATCTAATGCCAGGAGGAGGAAATTCCTTATTTCAATCGTTTTCTATGTGGTTGGAGGGGACACCTGATAACCATATGGATATTAGAGAAACCATAGCGGAGGAACTCATCAAACACCCCGCTAAGTATCAGCTAAAAGGCAGGAATATTACGAAGAAGCTGAAGTTGCTGAAATTACCAGGCCAACTTCCAATTCCAGAAGCAATATTAGCCTTTGCTAATATATCTAATTGTCTTGTACGAGTTTTCTACAACGACAACAATCCTTTGACTTATGGAACTCCTGGTGATGTCTGTAACTTACAAAATGTATCCGGTATACATTTTAACTATCTTGAACCATGCAAAAAGAAAAGCGTCAGAATAAATATCGTCAACATTTGTCAATTAACCATCGACGAACTTGATGAATTATTTAGTGCTGATGAAGAGGTAATACTTCAAGAACAATTCAAGGACAATGTTCTTCGTAAATTGAGAAAAGCATTGGATCCATACGAAAGCATAACTTTTCGTGAACATGGATTAGAAATATTTCGCCCATATCAACAACATCTTTTCTTGTTTGGAGATTTAATCTTCATCCAAAATGATAACAATCCGCGAATGGTTATATCCATGCCTCTTCTAATTCGGTTACTTCTGGATTTACATTTGATGAATGGACATTTAGGAACACCGAAACTTATTGCATTGGTGAGAGAGGACCTATGGCATCCAAAACTTGCTAATGTAGCTAGTGACATTTGTAAGTCTTGTATGGCATGTCAACTTAATAAAAATAATCCTACGGTGATTATTCCGCCAGTTATGAAAATAACAACGCATTATCCGTTCGAATTGTTAGCAGTTGATTTGTTACAATTGCCGCGAACTTTTCGAAACCACTCTTATGCTCTTGTAGCGATCGATCACTTTTCTAAGTATCTTTTCATTATTCCTATGAAAGATAAATCTGCGAAAACCGTCAGCACAACGATGAAGTTTAAACTTATTCCGTTTTTGCCGCGGGTCCCGCAGAAACTTCTTTCTGATCAAGGAACTGAATTTACTTCGGTGATTTTTAACGAAGTATTGGAGGAATTTGCCATTGAGCATGTATTGGCATCTAGTCATCGGCCACAAACGAATGGAGTTACGGAACGAGTAAATCGAACCATACTACAAACTTTGCGAATGATGATTCAACAAAACCCAACTGATTGGGATTTGCAACTACCGCAAGTAGTTGTAAAATATAATAACACTTGGCATTCAGCAATAAAGTCAACCCCAAGTGACTTCTTAGTTAAACAACAACATTCGTGTGCAAGGAGAAATCCTTGTTTACGACAGTATTGGAAGTCACCTGCTGAAAAATTTTCACCACTTAACATTGGTGATAAGGTCGCATATAAATCCTTGTTCCAAGGAAATCTTACAAGTAACAAGTTTAAACCTAGATTTAAGGGACCGTATGTGATTCACTAAAGTATATGACTCAACACTCGCATACGATATAGCCAAGTACCCAATCAACGATAAGGAAGGTGTCATACAGGCTCATTTTTCTCAACTTCCGGAAATGGGTTGATGTTCCCAGATATCTCTTACGAAATCCTTATTTCCGCCAACATCTACAGAATCAACTTACACACACAGGATGAAGATTATCAACAAGAATCATGCGGAAATCAACGAAGAACAGGGGGAGGTATCAGATGAAGAGTCATTGCCGGACACGGAGCTGACTCCAACGGTTTTACCGGAGGACGACAGTGATGAGGACGACGATGGTTTTTCATTTCAGCTTGCTGAAGAGGATCATCACTTGTTGGAGGAGTTGAGGAAGCGGCAAATGGAAGCTCAGGAAGAGATCTATAAACTGATCGATAACGATTATTCAACTTTCTTGTCTGACTCATTCAGAGTTTTACAAGAATCATTTGACGTAACAGTAAGAACTAGTGCAAATATTCGGGCAAACTCCGGATCAAACAGATCAGCCGATATATCTAATGTAGCAGATGTTAACTCTACAAGATGTACCCAAACAGATATAACTATACCTCCAGAAGAAGAGGAGGAAGAAGAGGATCTGTTTAATTTAACAATGAATGAATCATTTGAAGGCTTTTGTCCATTGGATTACTCATTAGAGCAGGATTCGTTCGAAGGATTTGTGCCTAAGGCCCTTTCCCCCATTATAGAAGAACCTGACAATTATTATCAGCTGAATTTCAATGATGCGTTCAGCGAAAATTCGGCCGAATCTTTTGAGGGATTTGATCCGGAGGGTTTTTATATTGAGGAGAACTATATGGAATTACCAGTCCTTATGGAAGCATCGTCATCGGAGGAAGAGCGACAGATGGACGTCACCTGTTTAACGGGAATGGATTCACCTAAGGAAGAGCCTACTCCACGACGATTGCGATCTCAAGGAAATGCCCCACAGCATGATCACATCATGGATCGCCCACTGGAATATCGTCCTCGCAAAGCAAAAGCTAAGTGCCCGCGAACGATAAAATAGTGCCGTGTTCAGTGTTGCATAGAAGTGATTTAAAAATAAATTGTGATATAAAATGAAATAAATACAAATACATAAAATACATAGTAGTTATTATTTAATCACTTAATTTATTGTTTAATAAACTAATCAATTAATAATAACTAACATTATTAAAATTATGTATATGTAACCAAATATTATAGCATAGAGTAATCTAACATGTTGGTATAAATTAATATGTTATAAACTAACATAAAGCAGCATGTCATGTACAAGCATGTTCGTATTTGTATTATATTAATGCTATAATATAATAATATAATGCTATATTGATACTATGTTACTAATTGTACTATATTAATTCCTAGTTACTAATTGATTAGAATTAACAATTATAGAATAATAGTGATAATTAGTATATATATAGATTGTATTGATCAATTAACTAATTAATTAAATTGATTCATTGTGTTGATTCATGAAATAAACTATTGCATTAACATTTTTGATTAAATCATGATTGAATCAATAATTGATATTTAATAAAATTCATGTATATATATATATATATAATATTTAATAAAATTCATGTATATATATTGAACTAAAGATTAATAAAAAGATTATTCACGTTGTATATATTTTATAATTGATTATTTCATTTATTTTTATTTCTTTAGTATATGTTTTATATGTTATTATACCGTGATAATTTTGTCTTTTTTCAGTTTGAGAATGGAAAGATCGGAGAGAGTCTTGTTTTTAGGAACGTCTGAGGTCGGAGTCCTGGAGCGTATGAGGGACCGATTACAGAGAAATTATTGCATTGAGCTGTTTGTTTCGTGCCACTCTGGTGCGAACTTATTACAATTCGGGCAGCACCTATCCAAGTTTCTTAAATCCCATGGACCGTTGGATCAGATATATATATTTGGACTAACGTGCTCCATGTGGAAAAAGGTTCCTCTGTCCTCTGAGGACAATTCTATCCAAGTTATTACCTGGAATTCTGCGTGTAATCTGTCCTATGTTCCCGTTCAGATGGATGCTATAACCCGGATGGCCGCTAAACGTAACCCTGCAGTGAGGGTATACCTTGTCATTCCCTATAATGAAGGATATAGCTACCTTCAATGAAACCTTTTTAGAACGTAAAGGTAGGAGTGACCTAATATCCTCACTTGAAGAACATCCCCAGTTTCAACGAGCCTTCCTTAACATAAAGGCTCGTGAAATGTTCGGAAAGACGGTCGAAATCCAAGATAATAACCAGCCATGGTTTCAAAAGCGGACCTTTTTAATGAAAACCGTTTTCGACCGCTATTATAACAAAAAAGGTCAAAGCAATCCTCATCACAAATTTTGGATGGGAGGATCGGACAGGTTGGATGCTTTTGATCTGTGTTATGACGGTCTGCATTATACAGAAACCGCCTTTGATGAAATGTTCGCCTTCTTGAGTCTGACCCATTTTCAACGGAGGACTCAAGACCACAGACCAGCTACAGATACAACCACCATCCCAACAACCACCACCACGTCACCGGTGATTGTTGAGGAAGTAGAGTCTATCCCCGGACCTTCAGGAATCCAAGGACGGCTTGAATATCGTCCCAGTCAGCCAAGGACAGTACACTCTACGCATAAAAGGCGAGCCAAGGGTAAAACGGAAACCGGGAAATTTTTTCGTTCTCGGGTGTTCGAGAGTTCCAGAAACCTGGGCGAACAACCTTCAACTTCCAAGTCGTCAACACCGTTTAATGTAAATATTAAACCAGGTTCGAGTTCAGGTTGTCCTCAATCCACTTCCAAATCTTCTAAACGTCCTCCGACGCCAACGCCAACCACGTCTTCCACGCCAAAAGTTAAACGATTGCAAAAGAAATGTAATCAGCGTAGGAAGATACGGCGTCAAAATGCTGCGCGAGAAAGGTGTTCTAATGTATCGGGTAACAATCCCACTTCTTCAACATCCGTTAGTTCATCGGAGTTCACTACTCTCGCTACATTACATTCAAATGCAATGTGGAAGTTCGCGAAAGAAAAAGGCTTCTCAAAAGAGTTTGCTCTAAAGGAATTTACTCGGGTTTTTAAACAGGTGACTGACATAGATCACCTAGACTAAGTTTCTATTTTTCTTTCATTTATTAGGATAGAGGGGTAGGTGTTTTTCGGTTTTAGGGAATTTATTTATTAACTAAGCTTTCTTTCCATCCTTCCAGTCTCTGTTAACCACCTAGTGACTCTCCTCATTAGTACACTCTACTTGCCTTCCTTGTTTTAAGGAAAGTTGGTCAGTCTCGGTCACCGACACACCGACACCAACTTTGGTAAGGGGGTGTAAGTATATGAGCACATATACTATTTCCTTTTATTTTTCTAGAGGTGAGGTCCCTATGTGAAGAGACGCTGTGGAAGTAGATGAAGGTCTCTTCAAGACAATTAAATAAAACAACACAAGGAAAATACAGGCGGTTACGATAAGTGTTTTCTGATATTGTAGATAATTGCTAACCATTTTTCCTTTTTTTTTAGGTTGTCTTTATACATTGAAAAAAAAAAACAAATTTAATCAACATTTGATAAATAAACAATATTGACTTTACAAACTTTAAGAAATTTGTGTATCTTCAAACAACACAACAAGATACACGTATGTAAATTCTATTATAGTACTGCATGTGTAGAAGTTAACATACACAACCTTTATTCTGATAAAATATTTATTTTCTTTATAGTCCCGAGTCTGGGAACTGAAACATAATTTCTTCATCCACGTTCTACGAGTCAACTCAATCATCAAATTCCATAAAGTTTAAGTTTCGAATAAAAACCGAGCCCGTCTTTTGTATAATTTCGGTCTGTTAGTTTCTTTCAACATCCACTCTTCGTTCTGATTATTCGTTCTCAAACTGGAGTTTGTACAATCCCCGATTATCTGTAATTCAACAATTTCGTGTCAACAACCAAATAAATGGATTCTTTTTAATTACCCTTTTTCTTTGACCTCATTGCAATAATTTCACTATAACCGTTCCTTTCTTGTGATCCCTTTATTGCCCTTGCAACGGACGTGAGAGCTTTTGATCGTTTACATCGGAGAGCGTCTTCACTTCATCAACATCATCCTCACGAATAAAAGGGGACGATACGCCTACTCAACATAACATCTTTGACCGCCAACTTAGAAGAACATTGTGAGTAATCAAACTTTATTATCATTTTTTTTTTACTTAAATCTAACAATATATATATATATATATATATATATATATATATATATATATATATATATATATATATATATATATATATATATATATATATATATATATATATATATATATATATTATATATATAAGCTGTCACTGCACACAAGAAAGCCGGTAAGGTGTCGAAAAAGATGTCACGGCTATCTCACAGACAAATCGGAAGAAGAGTGTGGCATTAGAAATTTAAATCTCAAAAAGATGTTTTAGTGATAGGAAGAAAGCAAAGATACTTTCACTTTGAGGTAAGGTGATTCAAACAAGATGTAAGGAAGGTGATCGTGATAAGGTATTGAGAACAAATTTAGAAAAAACGCACATCCGATCGCTCGGATGGGTTACACTCAACAAAGGTATTCTGAACGGAAAGATATATTGTATACAGCAGAACAAACAGAAAGGTGAATTGTCATTTGCTATAAGACAACGGTTTGTTTGATTTATGACTGATGTACACACCAAGATAATTTCCTGTTGACGACGTTTCCTACATAAGTCAGCCGGTGTTTCAGGAAAGGTTTGATCGTACCTACCTTGGCACTATGGGAGTCCTACCAATGTGTCTATAAGCATGTGAAGAAATATTGTCTAAAACAATGGGTTAAAATCAGAAGTAGGGAGTGAAAATTATCAGATGCCTCTATGGAACTCCCTCCCATCTGTTACTATGCGAGTAGTAGTGTAGCGAGCTGCTTTAATCTGCCTGTTAATTTCCTGCAATATCCACATGCTAGGGGAACAGAGAGATACAGAACAAAGTAGCCTTTTTTTCCTTATAACCTGAGACACAAAACTTCTGGATGGCAGATGCCAAAGGATTTCTTGTTACTGGTATTGACGGTTAACAGTAGCTCTAAAACATGGTAATACAATCAATGAAAAACAGGAACTAAGACATGAAGAAGATATTGACATAAAAAAAAATATGGTACTTATAATGTAAAGAATTTAACATCTAAAGAAAGACAATGTACCGACATGAGAGAGTATGAACATTCACAAGTAGTGGATAAGGAAACAGTTGTATTATGTTTTCAAGACATTGAAGTGATATAAAAATAAGAAACCATGATATATATTACATCACATATTTGTAGATGGAAAAATGAAGTTTATACTGGTTGAAAACAATAAGAAATCAATGTCAGTCAGTTGGGTACTAAAACAAGAGCTTAAAGATGGAAATAAGCTAAGTAAGGTAGCTAGAAAAGTAAAAAACACAAACAGGCTACCACTGTGGAAGGTGGAAAACAGTACACGAATACATGGTGAAGATAAAGAAGAGTATACGTCGTCTAGGATTGTGGAAGATATGAAAGGAAAAAGATGTTCGTTGGTATCTGAAGTATTATATTGGAAACATAAAAGATAAATGTAAAAAACAGGCATTTAAAGAGACCTTTTTTGTGTGTGAGAAAGATGATTACGGTTTTACGAAAAAAGGAAATGAGTAAATTTGTAAATAAAAATAAGAAGAAAAAAAAAGGCAATTTAAGTTATTTTAAACATATTAAGATAAGATAAAAGGAAAATGGAATGCATTTACATCAAAGTTATATGGGAAATGCACAAATATATGATGTCGAGAATTACATGGGGATGATGATGCTAAAAAAAAAGTAAAGAGTTTGACAGAATATAAATAAGGTTTGACCAATAAAAAGTTGCGGCTAAATATACTTGACAGGTGATTTTAAAAAGAGCATTTTGGAAAAGAAACAACGAAAAAATTTATTAAAGTAATAAAATAGGAGAATACGTTATTAAAGTAAAGGAAAACTATTGAGAAATAAGAAATTCTTAAATTAACACACATAATTTATATATATATATATATATATATATATATATATATATATATATATATATATATATATATATATATATATATATATATATATATATATATATATATATATATATATTATATATACCTTTTTTTTTTTTTTTTTTTTTTACCTTCTCACCCCCTGACCACCCCCTGTTGAGGCGGCCACACTTCGCTAATGAAGCCTCCCGCCGCAGTCGGTCTCGTCCAGAGATCTTCCAAAGAAGTGATGCCCCAGAAGATTTTGGGGCGACAGTTGGAGGGACAGTCTAAAAGAAAGTGATTTACGGTCTCCGGGGCCCTTTTGCATCTGGTACAAGTGGAAGATGTTGCCTGGTTTAAATTGAATTTGTGTTTGTAATGTTGTAAGTTTGGGTGGTGCCCGCATCTCAATCTTGCTAGTGAGATTTGTAAGTGTCTTGGGAGGTTATTGGAGTCGATGTTTATTTCGGGAGGGGATTCGTTAAGGATGCTGTTTGGAGGTCTGTTGATCATATATGAATGTGTTAGTTGAGTGTGTATATGTTTGGTTGTTGTGGTATTGGGGGAGGAGGGGGTATGTGATTTAGGATCTGTTTGTAAAAGGCGCCGGTAGACGATGGAGGCTGTGTTAGTCTATATATATATATATATATATATATATATATATATATATATATATATATATATATATATATATATATATATATATATATATATATATATATATATATATATATATATATATATATAAAAGCAAAATATTTAAAAAGTAATGATGATGAAACCTTTTGAATAAGAGAAGTGACTTTATCGACACTGGCTCCAAATATCTGTAAAAGATGTTTTGCAAACATATCACGGATGGAAAGCAAACGATTCTTCGCTGATATGGAATTCAATTCTTTGAAATTCATGAAGTAAAATGATGAATCATTGGCAAGATTTTCTTCAGAAAGGAACTTCGACTCTGGATTCACACAGTGTATAGTTTTACTCTATAAATGGAAATAATAAAAATAAAAATTTAATTTAAATACTTATTAGTATGGTGGCAAAACATAGTGGGAAGGTTTTTTCTCCTATTATCTTAGACGGAAACCCTTAAAAAGTTGCCTATTGGTGTAAAAATGTGATTGCGAAAGTTTCAGCTCGATCGGATAACATTAAAACCTACCTCATCAGCCCCCTTCATGTATTAAAGAACTGCAATTTTTCTTAAAGAAAAAAAAAAAAAAAAAAAAAAATCAGGGTTTTCTTCTATAAAATTAGAACGGTTTATTTTTTAAGTTATGCAATGTTCATGGCTTCAAATTAATTTCCCACAAATGTTTGACAAGGATAGATTGGAAAATATTTGGGATGACCGATGGTGTTCCGGATCTGGAAAGTCGACTTTTCAATCATTATATATATATATATATATATATATATATATATATATATATATATATATATATATATATATATATATATATATATATATATATATATATAGAAGTGTCAATTCACAAAAGTAGAAAATTTGCTTTATTGAATGTTTTCCTTCTATTTTTGAGATAGGTAGCACAAAAAAAAAACTTCAGGTAAGATACTTTTTAAAAATAGATTTTCAACCAGTGAGATTGGATAAAGAGGGGGGAGGGGGGAGGGGGGAAAAGAAGAAACGAAATATATACTAATCATTATTTATTATAATGAAACTATAATGAATTAAAAACACTGAACTTAATTATTAATAAAACAATCTTCAGAAATAGCAAGTAGTAATATCAGAACAGGTTTTACGTCTAAATTAAATATTAATTATAAATAATAATAATATATAAATTAATAATAGGTAGGTTGGTTGAATTGCTAGGTAGATTTGTCAGATTGAGTCACTAGAATCAAGTAGGTGGTAGAGGTTTTGAGAGGGTATATTTCAATGTGTTTGGGAATAATTTTCGACATTCAACCACCACTTGCAAAATATCCTGCTTCGCTTTTGCTCTTCATCATTTGTTATGCTCGCATTGCAGTCTTGCCTTAATTTGATATCTCTTTCGGTTGTGTCGTTTTTAACTGTCAAACAATTAACAATTCCTTGTCCTTTCAAGAAATCCAGGACTTCATTTCCAATATATTTATAAAATTTATAAATAATGTACATATAATAGGTTAGGTTAGGTTAGTTAAACAACTAAATCCTGGTTAGGGGCCAATGTAGCTTTAGGAGCATTAAACAAAATTTTGACAAACATTAATTATGATTTTTCTCAATTATCTGACAGATGAATAGGTTAATGGTTCTAATCTCAGGATATTTGGACTAACTACAAAAGATATTCGAACGCGGATTCACGCAAGCTATACAATGCCCGATTCTTATGGGATTCCTCTTCTTCTGAAACACTGCTTGTGGTTAAAAATTTCATTTCTACATCTTCGTCATCTAGAAATGAGTTGAAATTTTGAACCATTTGAAGAAGTTGAATTGAACGTTAATGGTGTAATAAAATAATCAACATCTTTGTCCAAAAAAAAGATTAGCGCACTTTTGTTTTGTGAAAGTCAACTTTCCAAGTCGAATAATATACCTTTATTGATCCTGGACTGAAGGAAGATGAACAAGAGTGATAGGAAAACAAGAATTTTTACAGTACAGAAACGTGTAGTCTAAAGCCTGAATGACGCGAGAGCAAACACGATCGAACGGCGAATTTTGGGAAGAGAAATATTTAATACTATAAGAAAAGAAATGAACAAGTGCATCCCATCAATGATTACAGCCCCTACCTTACGACAAAAACTGAAGAATTTTCAGAGTCGAAGCAGTCACTACAGGAATGTTAGCGTAGAAGCGGCACAAAGCCCTCAATCAGAAATTATTCCATAATTTCTGATTATATATATATATATATATATATATATATATATATATATATATATATATATATATATATATATATATATATATATATATATATATATATATATATATATATATATATATATATCAGAAATTATGGAATAAGTAATTATTATATATAGTATATGGGTTTGAGAATGATCCCTTAGATACATGGTGGTATCCCAGACAAAAGCAAAAACTTCGGGTGAAAGTTCGAGAGGTGATATTAAACATTTAAAGTTAGTTCGCTATATATATATATATATATATATATATATATATATATATATATATATATATATATATATATATATATATATATATATATATATATATATATATATATATATATATATATATTATATATATCGTACACGTTTCTATTCTTGGGAAATCTGGTCTTTATAATGAATAGTAGTACTAGAGCTCGGAACAGTTTCTTCGGAGAAACAATAAAATTTTCGGTTAAAATTTTCTTTTATTTATTCACAAAAAATCATATTAATCACTGGTTAAAACTGATTTAAAAACTAATTCTATGTAATTAAAACAACTGTAGGAAAACATTAGGTTAAAGCTTATTTTTTTTTCTTTTTTCAACGTTTCGGGAATTATATCAAACCCATCATCAGGAAACAGTTTTGATCGTTTTTAAAAAAATAATAAATAAAAATCTTTCATCTGTAGAAAGAACAGAAATATTAGAACAAACATGACACAAATAACTAAAATAAAATAACAAAAATAAAAATCAAACAATAAAATAAATAATTAATAAAATAATAAATCAATTAAGTTGTAGTTTGAAAGGGCCACTGTCACTATTGAGAGAAGGTTTAAGAATGGAAATATGGATGGATTCTAAGATTTTTAAATCTGTTGGTTGGTTGGTTTGTGATAGGATGGAAAAATGGGATGGTTCTATTGGGTGGTTATTAGTGTAACTGTGGGATCTAATATATATATATATATATATATATATATATATATATATATATATATATATATATATATATATATATATATATATATATATATATATATATATATATATATATATATATATATATATATATATATATATATATATTTTGAATGGAGCGATACCAAAAATTTTACCGATGCCGATAATTCTGAAATTTTAAGGAAAAGCACACACACACACACACACATATATATATATAATATATATATATATATATATATATATATATATATATATATATATATATATATATATATATATATATATATATATATATATATATATATATATATATATATATGATCCCAGTAAGGCTCTAGGGGCCTGTCAGCTGAACCAGCACTCGTCTTCATCAAGATTTGTCGGAAATAATTCCATCTTCCACCAACTGTTCCACCGTAGGCAGCTGATGTTGCCTCAATGAATCCCCAACTGACTCCATCCATCTCTTCCTGGGTCTTCTTCCTCTTGGCGTCTACTCTCACCTCCCTTTAGCCGCTCTCCCCTCCGGCATCCTACACACGCGTCCATACCATCTCGGTCTTTTGATTAATTGGTTCAACCTCTATCCTTTCTCTAATTCTTTCGCTTCTTATCCTCTCCCTCCTGGTCCTTCCCACAATCAACTGCAGCAACCGCATCTCTGCTGCTTGAAATCTGCTTTCTTGTTGTCGTACTCCAAGTCTCCATCTCATACAAAAAAATTAGGTTCAGAGTATTTTCAAAAATAACTTTCTTTACTCCTATATCCATTCTTCTGTCGGCCAAGATTGGGTACAGCGCCCTCACCACTCTTCCGTATTTTTCCATTCTGTTGGTGATTTCAAGCGTATTTCCTCACATATCTCCAACACTCAAACCTGAAGGCTTGAGTTGTGTGTTTTCGAAGATGTTATAGTTGTGTGCAAGTTTGTGTCGAGTAGAGTTATGAAGTAGCTGAGCTTTTGAGGCATTGAAAACAACCATGGTTTATCTGCCTCAATTTGAAATGCGAGAAAGATCAGAGGTCAGTTGCTCCAAGGCCACCATTCTAGCTGCTGAGAATGAAGTAATAAATAGAGGTCATTAATGAAAAGTGGAAAATGTTTTGATGACAGGACAGAATACTGAGGAACACCACTATTAATAGATTTAAAGGATAAACGGTGGCCGTTATTAAAGCAGCTATATAACGACCGGAAAGAAAATCAGAGAGAAGACCACAGAGAGAAGGATAGATTTCGAAGGAGGGAAGTTTAGAAATAAAAGCTTTGTATCAGACGCTATCGAAGGTTTTAGAAATGCCCAGCGCGACAGCAAAAGATTCACTGAAATGCCGTAGAGCGGAAGATCAAGAGTCAGAGAGACAGAAAAAAGATCACCAGTAGAGCGCTTCTTATGAAAGTCATACTGTCTATCAGAGATAAGATTTGAAGAAATGAGAAATTTCCAAATCTACCTGTTAAGGAGAGATTCGAAAACTTTAGATAGAACGGAAGTTAAAGAAATGGGACGTTAGTTATAGGGTTGAAAGGGGTTCCCCTTCTTCGGCACAGGCTGAATAAGCACACGTTCCCAGCAGAAAGATAAGGTTGAAGTAAAAAAGACAGAGACGAAATAGTTTACCAAGGCAGGGTGCAAGCTCAAAAACACAAGTTTTGAGAACCACAGAAGGGATACCATCAGGACCGTAAGTCTTCTTGGTGTTAAGCTCAGAGAAAGCAGAAATGACATTTTTACTAGAAATTACAATTGTAGGTATAAATGAGTTGGAAGAAGTTGAAGGAAGAGGAATAGCTCTGGAATCGTCTATTTAGAATTAGAGGCAAAAGTTTGAGCGAAGAGTCCAGCTTTAGATGAAGGGAAAACTGCAGTTGTGCCGTCGGAAGATACTAAAAGAGGGAAAGAGGAAGAAGCAAAGTTAGAGTTGACATTTTTTTTTTTTTGCAAAATGCCAGAAAGGACGTGAAGAAGAGTCAGAAAAATTATTGCATTTTCAACGAAGAAAAGAGTTTTTCGTGTTGCGGAGGATAGATTTTGCTCGATTCTGGGATGAAATAGAAGTTGAATGAGTTTCTGGAGCTTGAAGACGACGGTAATACCTGTATGCAGCATCCCTGCGGTGAATAGCACGAGAACAAGCAGAGTTAAACCAAGGTTCGTTGGGGTTAGTAAAAGGGAAAGAATATATAATGTACCCTTCCACGCCAAGGAGAATCACTTCAGTAATGCGCTCGGCACACTCCGATTGACCACTCCCACGAAAGCAAAATATATATATATATATATATATATATATATATATATATATATATATATATATATATATATATATATATATATATATATATATATATATATATATATATATATATATATATATATATATATATATAATTGATCTTGATGTTGTTCGAGCATGTTGCAATGAAATCAGAATGGAAGAGAAGAAACCAGAAGTAGAAATTATTGGAAAGAGAAGAAAAATAAAAATGAGGAGAGTTTGTTGTCATCAGGATTGAAAGAATAATAGAAAATTTGCTTAAGAGGAGTTTGTAAAGAAGAGATCTTAAGTCAGTGAACAGAAACATGTAACAAAACAAATTTGCATTTCGGAAAAAAAATATGATTTTAAAACCACACAAAATATTAAAAATTATTAAATTTAAAGATAAGTTGGTGTGAAGTTTAAAAGTAGTCCAAGTCTATTCCTTTTATAATTCAAAATTAAACTATTCAAATTAACACTGCAAGATTTAGGCCAATACAACTTAAAATCTATTCTGAAGAGATTGAGTTTCATTGCGGACATCCACATCTTTACCCCTAGAAGAGGGCTTCTTTTCAGCAGCTGAGAGGGGTTAGAAACTTCCTCAACTGTTTCAAATTTCTTCCCATAGAATTTCTCTCATAGGAAACAATGGGAAGTTGTAGCGACAGGCCCAGCAAGCCGGCTACGTAAAATTGAAGCTGCTCAAGTAACCAAGGTTGCTCCTCACACAGGACCTAACAAGATTCTGGAGGAGTAGCACCTCACAGGTATCAGCCTACCAGGTTGGACGGTGATGATGATGATGATGATGATATATATATATATATATATATATATATATATATATATATATATATATATATATATATATATATATATATATATATATATATATATATATATATATATATATATATATATATATATATATATATATATATATATATATATATATATATATATATATATATATATATATATATATATATATATATATATTAGTGATGGCATCCTCATAAAAATTAACATCAGCATTTTCGAAAATTAACATCCGCATCCGCACTTTCGAAAATTCAACATCCGCATCCGCACTTCTACAAAATTCGACATCCGCATCCGCAAATTAGAAAATGACATCCGATCCATCACTAAAGTATATATATATACATATATATATATATATATATATATATATATATATATATATATATATATATATATATATATATATATATATATATATATATATATATATAATATATATATATATATATATATATATATATATATATATATATATTCTAAAGACGTCTTTTCTGCTCCCTCAAAACTTAACACTAGGAAGGCGTACGGTCCTAATGGTATTCTTCCTGTAGTTCTCAAAACTTATGCTTCAGAGCTTGCACCCTTCCTTGGTAAACTATTTCGTTTATTTCTTTCTACTTCAACCTTCCCTTCTTACTGGAAACGTGCGCTCATTCAGCCTGTGCCGAAAAGGGGACCCCTCTCAACCCTCTAACTATCGTCTCAAATTTCTTTAACCTCCGTTATTTCCAAAGATTTTGAATCTATCCTTAACAGGAATATTTGGAAACATCTCAATTCGATCGCCAGTATGGCTTTTGTAAGAAACGCTCTACTGGTGATTTTCTTTCCCTTCTTTCTGACTCTTGTTTTTCCGCTCTTCGTCATTTCGGTGAATTTACTGCTGTCGCGCTGGACTTATCGAAAGCTTTCGGTAGAGTCTGTGGCAAAACTTTGATTTCCAAACTTTCTAATCCCCAACCCTTTTTTTTTGCTTTTCATTAATAACGTTCTCTCTCTTACTTCATTTCCTATCCACTTCTATGCCGATGATTCCACCTTTTATGAATCTTTTTAATTTGAAAGGCAGCTCTCCCAACAGCAGTTATTAGAAGCAAATATTTTTGTTTTCAATGCCACCAAAACTCAATACCTCCATCTCTCTGCTCGACACAATCTTCCACACAACTATATATCTTCTTCAAAATCACACAACTCTAATATTCATCTGTCCTAAATATTCTTGGTGTTTCTTTTACTGTGATCTTTCTTGGAAAGATTACATTACTTCTCTTCCTAAATAAGCTTCTAAGAGGTTAGGTGTGTTGAGTAGCCTTCAGAATTTCTTCACAAAATCCCAGTTGCTTGCTCATTATATGAGTGTTGTTTACCCATGTATGGGAAACACATCACATATCTTTGGTGGCTCCACACATAGAGCTCTTCTCGAAAAGGTAGAGTCTAGGGCTTTTCATATTATAAAGACTGAAGGCTGAAATACGGTATGAAACGTTAACATTGCATTAAATAAGGATGTGGAAACGCTTGGTATTAACCTTTCTAATTAGATTAAGATTCTTCAGGAAAGAAGCTAACTCAACTTTACATATATATATATATATATATATATATATATATATATATATATATATATATATATATATATATATATATATATATATATATATATATATATATATATATATATATATATATATATATATATATATGCGAATTGTAGATCAAGAGTGAGGGTGAAGAGGAAACTATCGGAATGGATTAGCATAGGAGTGGGATTAAGACAGGGGTGTGTAATTTCGCAATGTTATTTATTTAATCTATTGATGGATGGTGTAGTTAGAAAAATAGAGAGAGAAGGGAAGGGTATTAGGTTGAGAAATATGGATGATGAATGGGAAGTGAATGTTTTACTTTTTGCAGATGATGCGGTGTTGGTGGCAGAATCTGGAGAAAAGTTGAGAATACTTGTGAGAGAGTTTGAAGGGAAATGTGCAAACACGAGATTGAAAGTCATTCCAGCGAAGAATAAAATTATGAGGATTGGAGTTGGGGATGTAATGTGGAGGGAGGAATGGAGATGTAGAAGTGGAGGGAATGGAAACTTGAAGATGTGGATGAATTCAAATATCTAGCAATATTGGGTGGAAGGTAAGGGTGGGACGGAAAAAGAGATAAAGAATAGAGTGGTAGAGGGAATGAAAGTGTTGGGGGGCCTAAGAGAAGTATGGAAGAAAGGAAAAATTTTGAAAGAAATAAAGATAAGAATGTTTGAATGTATGTGTTTACATTCTGTTTTGTATGGGTGTGAAACATGGATGATAAGTGCTCGGGAGAGAAAAAGTTTCAATGTCTTTGAGATGAAAGGTTTGAGAGCGATATATAAATTGAGAAGATTGATAGGATAAGAAATGAAAGAATAAGGGAGATGTATAAATGGAGGAAGGGTGTAATTAATAGAGAGGAGGAGGGTGTGCTAAAATGGTTTGGACTTACTTGTAGAATGAGGATAGAATGGTGGGCAAGGTACTTAGATCCGATGTGGAGAGGGGTAGGGGGAAGGGAAGGCCGAAGTGGAGATGGATGGATGGAGTGAGAGAGATTTTGATGGAAGTTTAGAAGAGGGTAGAAGATTTGTGGAGACAGAGAGAGATGGAGGGCGGTGGTGAAAGGGGTTGAAAGGTATGTTTGTAAGGGAATTGTGGCGGGCACCACCCCACGAAAGTGGGATAGGTGATAATGATATATATAATATATATATATATATATATATATATATATATATATATATATATATATATATATATATATATATATATATATATATATATATATATATATATATATATATATATATATATATATATATATATATATATATATATATATATATATATATATATATATATATATATATATATATATATATATATATATATATATATATATATATATATTATATATATATATATATTATATATATATATATATATATTAGTGATGGCATACGCATTCGCATATTCATCAAAAGTTAACATCCGCATCCGCACTTTTCAAAATTCAAAATTCATCCGCATCCGCATCCGAACTTTCTAAAATTCAACATCCGCACTTCTCCAAAATTCGACATCCGCATCCGCAAATTAGAAAAATAACATCCGATCCATCATATATATATATATATATATATATATATATATATATATATATATATATATATATATATATATTATATATATATATATATATATATATATATATATATATATATATATATATATACATACCTCGTTTTACGGCGCTAAAATATTTTTCGGCGCTTGCCTCGCTCTTACAGCAAGCATGCGCTGTACAGCTTCTAATCAACAAATTTCCCATGCGGCGTTCAGTTTGAACGCAGCATTCATAACACGCGTATCGCTCTCCACTTGACTGCCAAATTTAATACAGTAGTGTTACAATTGTGTTAATACGCATTTATATTACTCGATGAGCAACGTAAATTATTTCTAGAGGCTGAACCTGCTGTTGATGACGATGATGACAACGAAATTATGGAAATGTCTACAAAAGATTTAGAGCATTATGTAGGCCTACTGCATACAGTTGTGAAAGGATTTGAATCAATTGACAATAACATTGAGAGAAGTTCGAAAGTTGGCAAAAGATTGCTAAAAGACATCACATGCTACACTGAAATTCTTCGAGAGAGAAAGAGATGCTCAATGAAGCAAACGTCATTGACATCTTATTTTAAACCAGTGCCGCAAATACCCGCATCTTCAATCCTTTCATTCAACAGAAATCATCGCCTCAACAACCATCAACATTAACGCTAGACTCTCCACCAAGCAAGAGAATTAGATTCGTTGAAGGGTCAGATGACGAGTCTCACTAATCCCCTTCAACTTCCTTCAATGATATTA
>SEYY01009388.1:20000-22500 GCA_009176605.1 Armadillidium nasatum | reverse complement strand
GTTGCACCGTCACACAACGGCACCAGCAGCATCCAATGTTTACCTGTTCATATCATGCGAAATATACGTTCCATTACACATTAAGAGCTTGTATAATATGTCATCCTGTTTCTGTTTGTCGCATTTATTATTCTTTTCTTCACTTTCTGTCTTCTTTTTATATTTCTCACAACCATATCTATACCTTTTTCACGCTCAAGACAACTCACACACGCACATACACACAATTATTTGATGGTTTCACCGTAATGGTTTTTATTTTCATTATTATTGTTTGCCTCTTCTTAACCTCTTTATTAAATTACTATAATCCTTTCTTTACATCTTTATTACTATTTTGCTCTCCATCTTTATTATTATTATTATTATTATTATTATTATTATTATTATTATTATTATTATATATTACTATTATTCTAAATTAATTTCATTTCATTTATATAGTTTATTTCAGAAAAGTAACAATTCTGGAGGTTGAACTCTTGGTCTGAGGCCCAAAGTAAACTGATAATGTTAACAATAACAATAATAAATAATAATATTAATGAAAACAAGAATTGATAATAATCCTATTACTGAAGAAGATAACAAAAATAATAGTAAGTAATAATAATAGAAATAATAAAAACAGGAACAGGATTTTAAAATTTATTCTAAAACTAATTTCATTAATGGTAATTTAATTAAGGATAATGTAACGATAAAGCAATTATAGTAATAGTAATAATAAAAATAATAATAATAAAATTATTAAATAGTGATGTTAAAAATAAAACTATAACGCTAACTTTTGATAGTAACCATAATGAAGTTAATAATAATAAAATAATAATAATAATAATAATAATAATAATAATAATAATAATAATAATAATAATAATAATAATAATAATAATAATAATAATAATAATATAATAATAATAAAATAATAATAATAAAATAAAATAAATAATAATAATAATAATAATAATAATAAATAATAATTAATAATAATAATAAATATAATAATAATAATAATAATAATAATAATAATAATAATAATAATAATAATAATAATAATAATAATAATAATAATAATAATAATAATAATAATAATAATAATTTTAATAATATTAAAAATAATATTATTAATAATAATAAAAATACCATATCCAGCAGTAATAATAGTAAATATAGTACGATATTATTGTTAGTATATATCACTTGAATTGAAGGACAATCTACAGCATATACAATAATAGTGATAAAAATGATAATAATAATGATAATAATAGTAAAATAACAAAATAGTAATAATAATAATAATAATAATAATAATAATAATAATAATAATAATAATAATAATAATAATAATAATAATAATAATAATAATAATAATAATAATAATAATAATAATAATAATAATAATAATAATAATAATAATAATAATAATAATATATAAATAATAATAATAATAATAATAATAATAATAATAATAATATATAATAATAATAATAATAATAATAATAATAATAATAATAATAATAATAATAATAATAATAATAATAATAATAATAATAATAATAAATAAAATATAATAAATAATAATAATAATAATATATAATAATAATAATAATAATAATAATAATAATAATAATAATAATAATAATAATAATAATAATAATAATAATAATAATAATAATAAAGATTAAGATATACAGATTAAAATATTGAAAAATTCTTTTCATATTTATTATAAAATTTTATATTAACATTCAATGATCTTTGTTTTTTGTTTTTTTTTATCGGTAATTCATTAAAATACTTTGCCTATTTATATGTCACTGATTGTCCAGCTTTCTCTAATTCGATAGAAAGGAGGATTTATATGCATGTTTAAAGACCATAATAAAATTTGATTGTTATGATATCTAGATATTAATAAGTTGCAAGTATTATTATTTAAGATTTTATGTTGTTGTTTTAAAAAGGATATATTTAGTACGTGATGAAACCTCAAGGTTTTAAATTTTTTAAATAAAGCGGCTGTACGGTCATAGAGGCGGCAAGTAATTAACAAACGAATGAAGCGTTTTTGCATTAAAATAACTGATTTAATAACTAAGTTACTTGCAATGTCGTAGATCGTGGGGTAGCACAACAATTGTGAATGTATCTTTTTCAAAATGTATAGAGGAATGGATTTGGCTAGTTTTACTGTTTTTTTTTTTATTTTTTTTTTAAGTTATCACCATCACTCACGGGTAGAGCCCTATTCGAGGAGTGTGGTTCTTAGCCAAGGGAAATTGAGTTATATGTTATTTCTGACTAAGATGATAAGTTATACAGATTATTTGGGTTTTTGGATAGGGAAACCCTGCTCCGGTACAGACCAATCAAGTTTATTTTTTCCACCGGTGGGCGTGGTTTCAAATTCTTGATAGGCGACCTTCTCTGTAGGAGCAATTTTAGAGAGAATGTGATATTGTATGTGTTGAAATAGCGTGGAATGTTTTAAGTG
>SEYY01009388.1:12500-15000 GCA_009176605.1 Armadillidium nasatum | reverse complement strand
CTTTCATTATTGTATAAGCAAAATTAAGTTTTAAAAGTTGGATACTAGTAATTTTGAAGTACAGGATTATCATTCATTTAAAAGCACAAGTGTGGGTGGGGGAAGGATTCTCAAAATGTTTTATGATAGACTGGGAAACGGAAAATTTTAGCTTACTTCTTATTTTGGATAAAATTATCATACTCTGCTAAAAGTTTAGTATTTTTTAATTGGCTTTTATAAACGTAAAGTTTTTTAATTAATGAGAGTAAGAAATGAAAGATCTAATTGAAATATTGTTATAAGAGACGAGATAATTATCGCAATTAGACTGTGTTTCAGAATTTATCTCAATACAAAACATTTCACCTCATTAACCATTTAAATGAAATCATCATACCTCTGAATCAAGATCCCTTGATAGCATGACATCCACCTGATCGTCACCCAAAGAAGCAAACCTCCACATTGTAACAGGATAAAACCTGACGGAGTAAATAGGTGGAGGAAGATTATCAATATCACAAAAATTAACGAAGGTCCAATTTTTCATAATTGATTGAAGAAATGATATATCAGGCGATGAAGCATAAACGCGAACCCTCCAACTTGGGTAAAATACCGAGATGTTCTGCATGAGTTCATTGAAACCTATCCAATATCTCTTTGAGTTATTCAAAAAAGAATATGATATGACCTTCTGGTGGAACCCAAGATTTGTAACTTCTTCACTGCATGTGAATGAGAATTCTCTGTAACAAAAATCACATGTACTGAGTTAATAAGTTTATTTTTTATTAAATTTCTTTCTAACTGATTATAGTCTTTGATAATTTATTGTTTAAAGTGAGAATTAAGTTAAGCACACACACACACACGCATATATATATATATATGTATATATATATATATATATATATATATATATATATATATAATATATATATATATATATATATATATATATATATATATATATATATATAGCACAACGTGCTTGAATTGAAAGTGAAAATTTGTTGTTAGATGTCGTAGAAAAGTTATTTACCTAAAGAAGTTTTTTTTGCAGGAGTTAGATATATTTGAGAGAAACAGAAGTAATAATGAGGAAAACTACGAAGATTGAAAATTTACAGCGTAATGTAACAATAAAAACTGCAAAAGACAAAACAGAAAGTTATATAATCTCTAATTAATGGTTTGTAGCGCCTTTTCTTGCCCTCCATACTTCCTCCGACCTTTGCAGCTTTGATGACGATCCTAGGGATGGCGTCTCCCGGGATATTGTCTCATTACTTTGTCAACGAGTCAGCCAGTTCCCTAAATTTTAACGGACTAGGTGCCCAGGCTCTGATACGCCTTCCAATATGCCCCAAATATGTTTTAACGGATTTTAGTCCCGTTTTCTGACATATACGGGCAGGTGTACTCCCACATCTTCAAGGCACAGGAGGAAAACTGCTGCAGTGTGAGGTCTGGCCTTGTCGTGGAGTAAAAAGAATGTGTCGTCTGTGAAAAGTGTAAAAGGCACTAAATATTCCAGAAGGATATTGTCCACATACCTTTCTGCTGTTAAAGTAACCATTTCCAGTAAATGCAACTCCGTGTGAGCTTTCAAACTTATAATAGCCCATACCATCACCGAGCCGTTTTCGAAAGAGACCCTTGGAGAAATGTTGTAAGGGGCAAAACAATCTCTTGGACGTATCTACGCTCCCTGATGTCCGTCTAGTTCATGTTGTGTTAATCAGTGAAGTGTATAGTTTCCTTTTGTACAAGTACAAACACACACGTAAGGAAATAGAGGAAAGTGTAATTTCAAAGAAATCCCAAGGAAAAGGTTACATAATACCACGCCTTAGAAGAATTCTCCCAAAATCAAGGTTCTTTAGGGGAAAGGGTAAAAAGAACCTCCTCAGAGATGCCAAAGTACCCAACAAAAAGGAAATGCCCTCTCCACCACCAACCGACAACGATCCTCTTAGCGAGAGAGAAGAATTTTTACCCCCTTTTCCGTCCCGGGTCTCAACTTCAAAACACAAGAATAGTAGAATAGAATCCCACAACTCTCCAAATTCTCCTCCACGAAAGAAGTCAACCTACCAGAGGCCACCATATTCAAGCGATTTGTCCCGATTTGACAAAACAGACGCAATCAACTGGGTAAATAGCGTAAACAATATATTTAAATTGTATTCCATCCATGAACCTAAAGAGAAGGTAAAATTGCTATCTACCATATTACCCACTATCCTAATGCTAAATTAAAATTCCCTTTGAGCATCAATTGTTACAGTGATTTGCTACAGAACATAGAAGCCACGTATGCACCATGCCTCCGAGAAAGTGTAAGATCGGTTTTCCAACATGACTTAAAGCCAGACGAGTGACCTCCGAATATTTGGAACGAGTAAGAGGTGCCTTCGTACCCTCAAATTATTCTTTGCTGTTCAACAATTACGTAAAATTCATGAGAGAACTGTTTTTATCAGAAATGCCAATCCCCATACAAATTTCCCTG
>SEYY01009388.1:0-7500 GCA_009176605.1 Armadillidium nasatum | reverse complement strand
CGCTTTTATTGCTGAAGTTCGTGCATATCTTCATGAGCTGAAGGAATTCGGATGGAATTTCTTGGAGGAAAACACTCCGGGATGTAAATTCCTCAGTCATGTTATAGTGGACAAATTGCCTTCTATATTTCTTAGGGAACTTAAACTTATTACTCAGGAAGAATATCCTTCTATTAATATAATTTTCAAACACAGCAATTATATTCTTAAGTCTCTTGAAAAAACAAGAGAAAAGGAGTTCTTTTTATGGTAAGGACAAGACTACGAAAGTGTCCTCCTCATCACCTTCCAAGAAAAAGTCTTCATCTTATCACAATTCTTCTGAAGGTTTCTAGTCCGAAAAAGTCTAAGTCCAAAGAAGAATTAGATTCTTCGTCAGGAGAATATAAAAATAAAACATCAACATTGAATAATCCCTTGTGTAAATTGTGTGAGGGAAAGCATTTCATGAATTCGTGTGTAGCGTATTCCTCTCCTAAACTGAGAAGAGAAAGATGCGTAGCACTGGGATTGTGCACAAACTGCTCCAGCGCTAATCACCACACAAAAGACTGTCCTGCCAAAAGATATGGCCTTAGTCGGCCGTGTTGGGTATGCAAAAGCAGAGTTCACATCACTGTTCTCTGTTCATCTAATGCTAAGTCAAAAACTAAGTCTGGCAATTCTATAAACCATCCTTCCACTTCCTCTAATCAAGACACTGAGGAAGATGATGAGCGGGTCAGCAACAATGTGTGCATTAACCTGGGCAACTCGTCCTCAGGTCATATTTTACCAACTATTTCACTCAAAGTGAGGAATGGAAATAAAGTGATACCTCTACGAGTGTTGCTGGACTTGGGTTCTCAGAGGAGCTGTTTTCACCCATCTGTACTGTCTAAGCTGGGTATTGACATTAATTCTCTTCCAAGTCATAATAGTTCAATTAAAACTTTCCTGGGAGAGCAGGTACGAACGATGCGTCCTTTAGAATTAGATCTTAATATATGTTGTAGAACTTTCAAAAAAGCTTCCAATCTACATCGATACTGAACTAGATGTCAGTTTTGATGTCAAGGGTCTCATGGGAGCTATTTATAATGTAAAGGCTAGTGGCTTTAAAGTTGCTGATAGTTTTTATACTGGAAACCATGCCGATGAGGTCACCAACATCGAAGGTCTGTTAGGAACAGACGCACTGTGTCTAATGAAGCACTTCCGCTCTGTCTCATGTGTCAAAGGAAGTGCTCTTGACACTTGTCATGGATATGTTCCTTTTGGTTCGGTTGATAGTTTTCTTACACCTTCACAGAAACTGACAATTTTCGGAGAGCGATCGTCCTCCTCTTCAAAAAGAACAAGGGAAAAAGTTCATGACATAAAAGTAATGTCTTACCCTCGTCTCTTCTCAGATCTTTGGACAATGTCCCCGAATCTACAATCAATCTTATTGTGGAGCCTTCCAAATCTTATTTCGATCCTCTTCTATTCACCCACTCAGACACTGACCTAGACTTGGGCTTAGAAGATCTATACAAGCTTGAGTCTTTGGGAATAAATGAAGTTTCTGACGTGGGTTCCATTGATGATATATTCATAAAAAGGTTCCACGAAGGCATAGAATTTGTCGAAGGTAAATATCACATAGAACTTCCTTGGTATGAAGAAATTCTCAAGGAAGTACCTTCTAATTATCAAGTGGCTTTAGCTACCCTTCGTAGAGTGAAGAAACGGCTAGAAGCACAGGGTCTTGCTTCTGCTTATGGGGAAGTGTTTAGACAACACCTAGAGGAAGGAATAATCGAGCCAGTAGAAGTTTCTCCAGGAGAATTCTCTAAATATATCTGGATCCCGCATAGACCTATAATCAAAACAGCTGAACAAGTTACAACAAAAATCCGTCCGGTGTTTAACTGTAGTCTTCGGGTTGGAAATAGTCCTTCCTTGAACCAAGCATCTTATCCTGGAGTTGATCTCCTTTCCTCTCTTTTTAGACTTCTTCTTTCTTTTCGAACTAACAAATATGTAGTTCTTGCAGATATCTCTAAAGCGTTTCTTCAGATTCGTCTGAAGCTTGAGTCCGATCGAAACAAATTTTGTTTCTTCTGGGAAGAGGAAGGGCGGTTACTCACTTATCGCTATGCCACAATCATATTTGGATTGGCAGTAAGCCCATATGTATTAGGGAGCTGTCATTCGGCACCATGCCCAAAAATATCCTGATGATCTTTGTACTTCCATCCTTCAAAACAACCTTTATGTTGACAACCTTATATTCACACATTCGACTTTGGACGTTTTGAAAGATATATTTCTTCTTGCCACCTCCAGAATGAGTGAAGGTGGTTTTGATCTGCGTTCGTGGAGTTCCAATAGTAGGGAACTCAGAGACATTTTTGAAAACAATGATAAATTGTCTTCTCATCGAAGTGAAGAAGAGAGAGTCACTGAGCTTAATGCTATCCAATGTAGTATTGTACAGATAGCCCAGAACTCTCTCTTCTTCACTTTGATGAGAAGACAATTTATCATTGTTTTCAAAAATGTCTCTGAGTTCCCTACTATTGGAACTCCACGAACGCAGATCAAAACCACCTTCACTCATTCTGGAGGTGGCAAGAAGAAATATATCTTTCAAAACGTCCAAAGACGAATGTGTGAATATAAGGTTGTCAACATAGAGGTTGTTTTGAAGGATGGAAGTACAAAGATCATCAGGATATTTTTGGGCATGGTGCCGAATGACAGCTCCCAATACATATGGGCTTACTGCCAATCCAAATATGATTGTGGCATAGCGATAAGTGAGTAACCGCCCTTCCTCTTCCCAGAAGAAACAAAATTTGTTTCGATCGGACTCAAGCTTCAGACGAATCTGAAGAAACGCTTTAGAGATATCTGCAAGAACTACATATTTGTTAGTTCGAAAAGAAAGAAGAAGCCTAAAAAGTGAGGAAAGGAGATCAACTCCAGGATAAGATGCTTGGTTCAAGGAAGGACTATTTCCAACCCGAAGACTACAGTTAAACACCGGACGGATTTTTGTTGTAACTTGTTCAGCTGTTTTGATTATAGGTCTATGCGGGATCCAGATGTATTTAGAGAATTCTCTTGGAGAAACCTCTACTGGCTCTATTATACCTTCCTTTAGGTGTTGTTTAAACACTTCCCCATAAGCCGAAGCAAGACCCCTGAGCTTCAAGCCGGTTTCTTACTCTACGAAGGGTAGCTAAAGCCACTTGATAATTAGAAGGAACTTCTTTGAGAATTTCTTCATACCAAGGAAGTTCTATGTGATATTTACCATCCACAAATTCTATGCCTTCGTGGAACCTCTTTATAAATATATCATCGATGGAACCCACGTCAGAAACTTCATTTATTCCCAAAGACTCAAGCTTGTATAGATCTTCTAAGCCCAAGTCTAGGTCAGTGTCTGAGTGGGTGAATAGAAGAGGATCGAAATAAGATTTAGAAGGCTCCACAATAAGATTGATTGTAGACTCGGGGACATTGGTCCAAAGATCTGAGAAGAGACGAGGGTAAGACATTACTTTGCTGTCATGAACTTTTTCCCTTGTTCTTTTTGAAGAGGAGGAGATCGCTCTCCGAAAATTGTCAGTTTCTGTGAAGGTGTCAAGAAAACTATCAACCAAACCAAATGGAACGTATCCATGACAAGTGTCAAGAGCGCTTCCTTTGACACATGAGACAGAGCGGAAGTGCTTCATTAGACACAGTGCGTCTGTTCCTAACAGACCTTCGATGTTGGTGACCTGATCGGCATGGTTTCCAGTATAAAAACTATCAGCGACTTTAAAGCCACTAGCCTTTACATTATAAATAGCTCCCATGAGACCCTTGACATCAAAACTGACATCAAGTTCAGAATCGATGTAGACTGGAAGTTTTTTGAAAGTTCTACAACATATATTAAGATCTAATTCTAAATGACGCATCGTTCGTACCTGCTCTCCCAGGAAAGTTTTAATTGAACTATTATGACTTGGAAGAGAATTAATGTCAATACCCAGCTTAGACAGTACAGATGGGTGAAAATAGCTCCTCTGAGAACCCAAGTCCAGCAACACTCGTACAGGTATCACTTTATTTCCATTCCTCACTTTGAGTGAAATAGTTGGTAAAATATGACCTGAGGATGAGTTGCCCAGGTTAATGCAAACATTGTTGCTGACCCGCTCATCATCTCCCTCAGAGTCTTGATTAGAGGAAGTGGAAGGATGGTTTATAGAATTGCCAGACTTAGTTTTTGACTTAGCATTAGATGAACAGAGAGCAGTGATGTGAACTCTGCTTTTGCATACCCAACACGGCCGACTAAGGCCATATCTTTTGGCAGGACAGTCTTTTGTGTGGTGATTAGCGCTGGAGCAGTTTGTGCACAATCCCAGTGCTACGCATCTTTCTCTTCTCAGTTTAGGAGAGGAATACGCTACACACGAATTCATGAAATGCTTTCCCTCACACAATTTACACAAGGGATTATTCAATGTTGATGTTTTATTTTTATATTCTCCAGACGAAGAATCTGATTCTTCTTTAGACTTAGACTTTTTTGGACTAGAAACTTCAGAAGAATTGTGATAAGATGAAGACTTTTTCTTGGAAGGTGATGAGGAGGACACTTTCGTAGTCTTGTCCTTACCATAAAAAGAACTCCTTTCTCTTGTTTTTTCAAGAGACTTAAGAATATAATTGCTGTGTTTGAAAATTATATTAATAGAAGGATATTCTTCCTGAGTAATAAGTTTAAGTTCCCTAAGAAATATAGAAGGCAATTTGTCCACTATAACATGACTGAGGAATTTACATCCCGGAGTGTTTTCCTCCAAGAAATTCCATCCGAATTCCTTCAGCTCATGAAGATATGCACGAACTTCAGCAATAAAAGCGCGTACATCCTCAAGGTTTTTTCCACTCAAAATTGGAGCCGAATCTATCCGGTGCATCAAGGGAATCAACTATGTAAGGTTCATCCAGATATTGACTTTTGAGAATTTCTAGGGCTACTTCTAAATTTTCATCAACATTGGAAAGATGTTCTACGTCTTTAAGAGCATATCCAGATAAATGCGATTTTAGATATTGAAGCTTCGCAGCTTCCGAAATATCAAGACGACATCCATAGACGTTGTTATACGATAAAAGGAAAGATCTGAATAAAAAACGATCATCCTTTCCCCCAGAGAATGATATACATTTAAGTTTGGGCAGAGACAATTCCCTTTGTGGGTGATAACCACTAAGAACTGTTCTTAAGCTCTGCCTTTGAAACAGAATTTTCTTGCGATACAGACGATCTTTCCGAACGTGGGGGAGATGGAGGAATTGAAGGACGAATGCGATTTAATACCTTTTGTATCTCAAGATTGTATTGAGACGCACTTACGATCTCCTCATCCAATAAGGTCGAATCATATTGGACGATATATGACTTACACAGGGAAGCCTCTATTTCAGAGTCTAGCTGCCTAATTTCCTCTAACCTCAAAGAAACCTCGTCAAGAAGAGTGGCTAATGAAAGAGAGTCATTTTCTTCTCTAACTATCTCAAATGCAGCCTTGAGGATGAGAGTTACTTTTCTTTTTATAACGGCTCTTGCTCTTTTGGTTAGGGAAATATCAGCTTTTGCTTTCGTAAGAAGCTCCTGTCTCTCTTCAGTCGTAATAGACTTAGAGGAAGTACCAAGATCACTAATTATAGTGTCTTCGAGAGCCTCGAGTATTGAAGTAGCTTCATCGATATTACTAGCCATATTTTTAACTAAGAATTTACGCAAATAAAGTAGGCTACGAGAATAAATTACTAAAATTTACGGAATATAATGATGTAAAGCGGAAGCCTTGTTTCGAAATGGGTCTAAACGAATAAAACCGCAAAAAACACTGCAAAAATCGGACAAGAATTGTAAAATTTATCGCAAAAACAAAAATTGTGCACACACACCTTATATATATAGATATATATATTTTCAAATATTCAAAATTTGCAAATTTTTGGCTTGGTGTGTGTGTCTGGTGGTATTTTAAGTTGATATTAAAGGTCTTTCCCGCAAAAAAGATGTTAAATTTGATTCTATAGCACCGCAATGACAAACCCTTTAGCTTCAAGAGCTTAACCGTAAATTGGGGACCGAATCGGTTATTCTTTTCGAGAAAAAAGTGATGCACCTGAACCTGTGGTCTAAGGAGCCGTTGCAATGCACTAGAATTTGCAAATATAATTGTTATCGAACAATCAATCAAAAATTAGCAGTAAGATTAAATTTTGCCGATTTAAAAATAATATACTTTTTCCAAATTTGGAACTTTAAACGGTTTCAAACTTTGGAGCAACGAAATAATTACGTGGAAAGATCTTTGAAAGTTTACTAAAGTGAGTAAACTACTCCACAGTTTTACAAAATCGGATTTTTTCAAGAAAGAATATAAACTTGCAAAATGAGAAATTTTCTCCAAAATTTGCAAGAGAGAATTTTCTCCAAAATTATGAAAATTAGGGAAATGTCTTCCCTAATCCTCACAAGGGCAGTGCAAAATTGAAATGTTCATTTATATCGTACACCGCGAAATAATAATAATAATAATAATAATAATAATAATAATAATAATAATAATAATAATAATAATAATAATAAATAAAACGATAATAAATACTAATAGTAATAGTCTCAAAATGGCCGTACACCTCGAAGGAACTTGAAACAGAAAACTGAACTTGACGTTTAAGTTTCAGTAACTGTATTTGATGATTTAAATAGTTGGAGAAAATTTCCTTCTCCGTCACAGTTCGAAGAATGTTCCCTCGTACGTGTACGTCCAAGCTTTTATAATAATTGAGAGACGATATGAAATGATGTTAAGGTAACCTTTTAGTTACTGACGAATTCTATCTTGTGCTTTCCTCAGAGGGAGACAATTACGTCTCAATCTTTAGAAGATAAGTTATTTCGCTTTTATAACAACAAGATGAAATATGATTTTTCACAAGAACACAGAATTAACCGAAATATAAATTATATCGTATGGGAGAGAATATGTTTATTCTTTCGATTTTGCATAAGAAGTCTATTCTTCAGAATTTGAATAAGAAGTGTGTACTTGCTTTTTCTCTCTTTGATGAAAATGAGCTTTTGATCTGGCGGTCAAAATTAGAACTATTCCTTCGAGGTGGCCAAATTGAGACTAATAAATTTAGCGATAAAATAGATAAATACTGATACAGTTTTTATATATATATATATATTTATATATATATATATATATATATATATATATATATATATATATATATTATATATATATATATATATAATATAATATATATATATATATTAAAAAAAATAAATAATATAATAATCATAGGTGAAAAGTTTTTTTTAATGAAATCTTTTATGGGATGTAAGGATATTTTTGTGTATTCAAAATTTGACGCACGAATTGAACTTGTGTCTAAGTATGGTTAGGTATGGTTAGGTTAATGATGGATCTCATGTCCTAT
>SEYY01009387.1:15000-22500 GCA_009176605.1 Armadillidium nasatum | reverse complement strand
TACTTGTCCTTTTTTTAAATTTAATTTTAACACAGGTAATTGTCAGAAATTCCATACAATACAGTGGATAAAAAATTCCTAGTTCATCTCTCATGCAATGCATAGTATGGAATGATAAAGATCTTTCTCCCCAGTGTTGAAAACACTCCAACTGAAAAGGCTAATCTCTTCGGCCTCCAACTATCGTACTATAGCTCTCACTTGTATTCTGTCTAAGATCTTTGAATCTCTTCTCAACTCTCCCTTCTTGGATCATCTGGAATCTCTTTCCCTTTTTTCTGATCATCAGTATGGCTTTTGACGTTCGAGGGATACTGATGATATACTTTCCTATCTCACAGATTTATGGTTTTCTGCCCTTAGGGACCATGGGGAGATTCGTGTGGTGGAGTTTGACATGTCTAAGGTTTGACCGGTATGGCATGCGTCGCTGCTTTCCAAGTTCCCCTCCTTCTCTTTGCTTACTTATGTCTAGCTTTCTTTCTAATAGTTCCATTTCGGCTGTTGTTGATGGAGAGACTTCTTCTTTTCCTGTCAATAGTGGGGTTTCTCAGGGTTCTGTCTTATCTCCTACTCTGTCTTATCTTCTCCGCTGTTCGTCTAACACTATCCATTCATATGCCGATGACTCAACCCTCCATTCTTCTACTCATTTCAAATCTGCTCCTTCCTTTGCATCTAGAGTTGCCTCTCGTCTTCATCTTTCAGATTCTATTCTTGGAGATCTGGATAGAATTTCCCAGTGGGGTCGTCTCCACTTTGTGAAATTCAACTCTTTAAAAACTCAACTTTTAAAAATATCCTATGTCAAAAGCACCTTCTAACTTTTCTTTTCTTTCGATGGTTCTATCATCTATCCTGTTGAACATATAAATATCCATGGCCTACACATAAACAAAACAATGCCTTGGAATCCTTATATTACAATGGTTGCTAGAGCGGCTTCAAAGAAGTTGGGAGTTCTGTTTAGACTGCGAAAATTATTTTCTTCGAAGTTACTCCAGTTATACAAGGGTCTAATCCGTCCTTGTATGGAGTACTTCTCTCATATCTGGGGTAGCTCAGGTTTCACCCGACTTTTGGATAAGGGTGAGTCAAAGGCTAAAAGACTTATAAACTGTTCTGCTCTTTCTAATTCTCTTGACTCTTTATCTTTGCGACGTGACGTTGGTGGCTTGTCTCTTTTCTATAGGTACTACAGCGGCAAATGCTCAAGGAACTATCCACCCGTATACCTAAACCTTTACGGCGTCTTCGTAGCACAAAGGGTACATAGTCTGCGCATCAATTTTGCGTGGGCATAGACAACTCTGGGCTTGTCCGCTGTGGTGCCTCGTTCTTTCCTGCCACCTCTGTTTCATGTAACTCTCTCCCATCTTCTGTGTTTCCTTCCGAAGTTAATCTCAATTTCTTTAAAGCCCACGTCTGTGCTCACCTAAGAAATTTGCGTTAGGTGGGACCTGCAGGGGTCTTTATATTTTTATTATTTTTTTACTCTTTCACTTTATTTTTGTTCTTCAAACAAAACCTCCTTGAATACGGCTTTGCCCGTGAGTGGTAGTGATGTACCAAAAAAAATAAAAAAATAAAAATTGGTCACTTTATTTCATATCGAAGGGTTCTTTCCTTGTACTATGCATTTGAAGGAAAATCTTTCATTTTTTCGAAATCAGTTCATTATACGTGGTTCTCCCATTATATGAAAACTAAGATATCCAGACTTAATCTTATATTAGTTTTGTTTTGAAAATAAGAGTGACTACATGAGATTACATTATTCACTTCTGAAAATTATTAAGAAATCCGCATAATAATATGAAAGTAATGTTATAAACGATTGTGTGAGCGTTGCGTAATTTGATGCTTTTCTTTTCGGTTTTACAGTTTTACTAAGTATTTTCTTACTCTTTTTCTGTTTAATAACTGTTAAAGTGATCAGCCATTTTTTTATTACTTGTAATACTTATTTTAAAGTCTTTTTTTCACAAATATCTTATAATAAGGTATGTGACTCTATCACATGACAATCTTTGTAGTAATGATGATGCTAATGTGTTTACCAATATTGTCTAAGTAAAAAAAAAAAGAGTTTAAATTTATGCATTTCTGCTTCTTTCATAAAAATACTTTCAATTAGATTTGAAATCATAATTAAATTACACATTCTCTTAAGCCTAATTGAAAATATTGAGATAATTTGGAGAATATTAAAAAAATTGTTATAAATAATATAAGCTGGTGCTATTTGCTATTGAAATAACCAAATAGAAGAATATATTACTTAATTAATTCAAATTTAAGACCTGAAAAAGAAAGAGAACACCATTAAAAAGAAATAATGTAGAAGTAATACAAAGAAAGAGTAAACTAAAACTTGAGAGAGAGTATTGTGATTTTATCGGAAGTTTTTCATGAAGCAAATTGATGCTAATATATTCAATGAAATTTAAATTTCGTTTCAAGAGATTTTTCCATTTTTTATTTTTGGTTTTCTGTCAAACCTTTCATTTTTCGTTTAAAAATAGAAAGAATCTTTAGACGTAACCTCAAATTTAACATATGAGTGGCATATTCATTATATATTGATGACAAAATTTCTGATATATATATATTTATATATATATATATATATATATATATATATATATATATATATATATATATATATATATATATATATATATATATATATATATATATATATATATATATATATATATATATATATATATATATATATATATATAATAATGTTGTCTGAGCGCGTGTGTGTGTCTGTGTGTAAGTGTATACATGTGTGTATGTGTGAAAGGGAGAAAATAACACATACGATTCTAATATTCGAGGACTAAAACTGTATGGTAAAAAGAATGAAAAAGATTCTGGGTTCTAATGGAAAGGCATAATACTGTTTACAATGAAATATATTGCTTTATATACTGATAAAATACACAAATTTTCATTCGAGGAAAGGTTTAAGTTAAGTATCTAAATTAGAATAGCATTACTTTAAAAACTTTGCTGTAAATACTGTAAATAGATGATGGGTGAAATATTTCATCTCAATTGGACTATACTGTGTTCATAAAGCATAAAATTTCTTCAAAAAAAGTGGCACTTCATATTAAAACGTTTTTATTTCATTTCAAACTGTTAGGGAAAGTAATAACAAATCATGTTCGAAAGAGAATCGTAATAACAGCAAATTTCTGTTCATATTTTTAATTTGTTTTAAATAAAAATAGACCTTGCTGTGCATATTAAACTAGTTCTTTAGTGTGCAGGTTGGTTTCATCTTCACTGCTTAACAGTATTAGTAGCTGAACCTTAATATTTCGTTCCATTTTCGCGTATATCCTTTTTTTTCTCCGTTTTGACTTTTTTTTACGAGTTCTTTTATTTTCTTCAGTCACATTAAATTTGCGGTTAATGCCAACCATAGAATTTGTCCTCTTTTCTTTCGCTGCAATAATAGAAATTGAAAATCCTCTTCCTTCCCCATTCTCATGAGTATCATCAAATAAATCATTTAATTTATAGACCACTTTCGCTCATTTATTCGTTTCAATTTCCGATTCTCAGCTTGGTCTAGAAATCTTGTCATTCTTCAGGCAGTGGTTTAAGTTTTTTATACAATGATCATCAGTTCGTTCCATGTGAAATTGTGTTTTTTCAAACAAAGGGAACTTTAGCTTATTTTACAACTAAATGTCTTTGATTGATACTTTGACTACGTGTACAGTTAAGAAAAGAACATCAAGTACTTGCTGACTTGAAATTAGTTTCAGTCCGTCAATTTGGTTTGTTAGGTTTCTGACAAGAATGTGTTCATAATCTTTGTGAAATCAGAGCGAAGTTTTGAAGCTGATTTTGATGATGACTTTCTAAGAAGTTTCTTAACAGAATATGCATGAAAGCTCGAAGCAGCGCCTACAAGTGAGTGAATAAATCTACAGTAATGAAACATTTATGAAAACTCGTGTAATGGCTCGAAGCCTCGAACTGAACTGACTGAGTGATGTAAAAAAAGCGCCGCTTATTAAGGCCGTAAAACTTTCTAGAAACTTCGGAAAAATCATATATAAAACAAATACCAGTTATCCTTAAAATATATAAAGCATTAGAAGCTTTGAGTTTTCTGTGTTTGATAGAGCTTAAATTTTACACAGGTAACTTGTTCACCTGTATTGTAACTACATTGTAAGAGTGGGAGATAAAAAAATCTTACCTTTCAGAAAATAACAAACACATACACATACGCACACACACACACACACACACACATACACACACACACACACACACACATATATATATATATATATATATATATTATATATATAATATATATAATATATATATATATATATATATATTTATTTATTTATCAAAAGTTCACATTTCACGGGCATTGCCCTATTCGAGGAGAGGAACTTTCTAGGTAGTATATACCTAGGATCCCGAAGTGGGATCGAACCGGCGCCCTCAAGCACGTGAGTCAATCACACTACCGTTCGAGCCACGGTATAGATATATATATATATATATATATATATATATATATATATATATATATATATATATATATATATATATATATATAATATTATATATAATATATATATATATATATATATATATATATATATATATATATAAAACACCATAACCGTGTAAAATTTTAGACAGTAAAACACCCCACAGGAAATAAAAACAAAAATTAAAATTGGAGCAAGCCTTTCGAAGGATAGCCACCCTTCCTCTTTCAGGCTCTAGTTTATTATTGAAATAAATAAGAGCCTGAAAGAGAAGGGTGGCTATCCCTTCGAAAGTCTTGCTCCAATTTTTAATTTTTGTTTTTATTTCCTGCGGGGTATTTTATATATAATATATATATATATATATATATATATATATATATATATATATATATATATAATATATATATATATATATATATATATATATATATATATATATATATATATATATATATATATATATATATATATATATATATATATATATATATATATATATATATATAATATATATATATATATATATATATATATATATATATATATATATATATATATATATATATATATATATATATATATATATATATATATATATATATATATATATATATATATATATATATATATATATATAATATATATATATATATATATATATATATATATATATATATATAATATATATATATATATATTATATATATATATATATATATATATATATATATATATATATATATATATATATATATATATATATATATATATATATATATATATATATATATATATATATATATATATATATATATATATATATATATATTATATATATATATATATATATATATATATATATATATATATATATATATATATATATATATATATATATATATATATATATATATATATATATATATATATATATATATATATATATATATATATTATATATATATATATATATATATATATATATAATATATATATATATATATATATATATATATATATATATATATATATAATATATAGGTTGGGAGATAAAAATGTTGCCTTAAAAACACACACACCACACGCACACATACGCAAATTTTATGCATTATTATATATATATATATATATATATATATATATATATATATATATATATATATATATATATATATATATATATATATATATATATATATATATTATAATTATATATATAATACAGCTCAACGTCCACATCGTACATCCTTGGTTCGTCTAATAGAGCTCTGGCTATAGAACAGGATAGGCCTAGCAAGCCACTGCCCGAAATGAAATTGCTTGTAATCTAGGACTAGCGTCAGAAGTTGGTAGATTTGCAAGGAAAGAGACCTCAGAAACGATTTTATGTATAGTATATATATATATATATATATATATATATATATATATATATATATATATATATATATATATATATATATATATATATATATATATATATATATATATATATATATATATATATATATATATATATATATATATATATATATATATATATATATATAATATATATTATATTATATATATATATATATATATATATATATATATTATATATATATATATATATATATATATATTATATATATATATATATATATATATATATATATATATATATATAATCTAAGAAGCTTATAACATGTAAACATCGTAATAAATACTCGTCACATTGTACACACATACGCATTGTTGTCAACACGAAAAATTTGTAATATTTAGAATTGTTTAAGTATATTACTTTGTCTATCCCTATACGTACACACACACTCATTTTCATATATTATATATATATATATATTATATATATATATATATATATATATATATATATATATATATATATATATATATATAATATATATATATATATATATATATATAATATATATATATATATATATATATATATATAATATATATATATATATATATATATATATGTTGTAACCGCTGGCACAACTCCTCGCCCCCCCTTTCCTGTTGATAAAGAATTTGTATCAACTGGCATCCCGTTTCAAAGTTATTTTATGTATGGCAGATCTTTATGTAAATTTTATCTATTGTTTTATTAAACCTTAATGGGTATAGTACTTATTGTTGCTACATATCAATTAATTGAGGATTCTAAACAAAGAATAGTTAGAATATGCATAATAATAATGCCATATGAATATAGCTTTTAAACTACCAATGATGGAATAGAATGCCCTATGACGTCAGAAGGGCCTGAATAGAATGTGTTTAAAATAAGAGCTTGAGTTGGGTGGACGACAGAGCCGAGTAGAAAATCTTCTTGTAAACCTCAGGCGAGTCAACAAACAACTAATTAGATCCCGAAATTATCAATCAAAGCTAATTAACATAGAAGATCATAAAGTGCGCAATCCTGTTCTAAACATATCTTGTGCTTTATTTGGATTACAACAACTATTTTACTTAAAGGCATTGTTGCCCTCATTTTCCCATTTCATTTCAAACCTGCATTTTTAATAAAGGAATACGAAGATAATGTTTGGAGTTAATTACCTAATTTAATTTGTCCACTATATATATATATATATATATATATATATATATATATTATATATATATATATATATATATATAATATATATATATATATATATATATATATATATATATATATATATATATATATATATATATATATATATATATATATATATACTATTATAAGTAAACAATAATAAACATATTTTTATTCAATAATTATGTAATTTAACAGCATATTGGTCCGATACGTCATACACCTGAAATAAAATTGACTAAATGATTTGATTGTATTAAAATTGGGATCGAAACCAACTTGCAGTCAATTAATAAGATTTTATGAATTTCTCTATATACTCGTATTTCCACTTATCTTCTCAATTTTTTTTACATCAATTTT
>SEYY01009387.1:5000-10000 GCA_009176605.1 Armadillidium nasatum | reverse complement strand
ACTTAATAAGTTGATTAACTATGGAGTTGTTCAGATATTCTCGGATATTGTTTTATTTTCGGTATAAAATTTTTAATTTTTAAGGTAACAACATACAATCTGGAAACTTTAAGTAATTTAAGGAATTTTCATTTTCTGTAAAATTTCGGTAGTATCTTTAGTTTCGGTGATCTACAGACCTACTTTGTTTTGGTATAATTTTCTTGTTACTTGACCGATGTAACCCAAACTATCAGGAACACTTTATCTTACAAAAACAGTGTTTTGATGTATTCCAAGTGAAAAGGTATAATCAAATATTGAAAAAAAATTGACAAATTTTTTAAAAGGTTTAGAGTTTTTATCCTAAAATCTTTTGGCAAAAATTTGAGAGATAATTTTTAAGAAAATTTCTCTATGCGGTGTTCCTAAAAATTTGAGTTAGATAGGTTAAGTTACTAGAAAGTTATATAAAAATTCCAAAACTTTAATACTGATTCATTATAATTTGGAATTCTAAATTTCTTAAATAAAGAAAATTATGGTTGAAAATTTGAAATGAGAAGTAATGTCCGAACTCCATCCATGTAATTTATTTTTATAGTCTTTCGTTTTCTTTCTATATTTTGTTTATTTACTCTTTATTGTTATTTTTATTATTCTTTTTATTATTTTTTTAGTAACATTTGTCTAGAAATTAATTTTATTATTTTTTACACATTAATGAAACAATTCAGATTTGTATATATATATATATATTATATATATATATATATATATATATATATATATATTATATATATATTATATATATATATATATATATATATATATATATATAATATATATATATATATATATATATATATATATATATATATATATATATATATATATATATATATATATTATATATATATATATATATATATATATATATATATATATATATTATATTACACATCACCACCACTCACGGGCAAAGCCCCATTCAAGGAGGGGGTGCCATAAGAACTAAAATAAGAAGAAAAAAAAACAAACAAAACCGACCCCTGCAGGACCCACCTAACTCAAATTTCTTAGGTGAGCGCAGACCCGGCTTTAAAGAAATTGAGATTAAATTCGGCAGGAAACACTTGGGAGAGAATTCCACAGAACAGATGTAGCAGGAAAGAAGGAGGCACCAAAGCGTACAAGCCTGGAGTTGCCTATGTCCACGCAGAATTGATGCGCAGACAATGCACCCCTTGTACTGTGAGGAAGGCGTAAAGGTGGAGGTAAACGGGTGGATATTCCCTCGAGTATTTGCCGCTGTAGTACCTATAAAAAAGACAAGGAACCAACGTCGCTTCGCAAAGATAAAAATCAGTGAATTAGAAAGCGGAACAGTTTTTAAGTCTTTTAGCCTTTGACTCAACCTTATCCAAAAGACGGGTAAAACCTGAGCCACCAGATATGAGAGCAGTACTCCATACAAGGGCGGATGAGACCCTTGTATACTTGGAGTAACTGCGAAGAAGAAAAAAATTCTCGCAGTCTAAACAGAACTCCCAGCTTCTTTGAGGCCCCTAGCAACATTGTGATGTGGTTTCCAAGACATTTTTCTGTTTATGTAAAGGCCAAGAATGTTTATATTGTAAACAGGAGAGATGGGGGAACCATCGAAAGAATAGAAGTTAGGAGTGTCTTCGAAAGGGAGATTTCTAGAGTTGTTTTTAAAGAGTTGAATTTCACAAGGTTGAGACGACCCCACTGGGAAATTCTATCCAGATCTGCAAGAATGGAATCGGGAAGATGAAGACGAGAGGAAACTCTAGATGCAAAGGAAGGAGCAGATTTGAAATGAGTAGAAGAATGGAGGGTTGAGTCATCGGCATATGAATGGATAGGTTAGATGAACAGCTTCATTTTGAAAAGTAAGAATATAGTAGGAGGACAGAACCCTGAGGAACACCACTACTGACAGGAAAGGAGGAGGAAGTCGCCCATCAACAAAGAATGGAGCGATTAGAAAGAAGCTAGACATAAGTAAGCAAAGAGCAGGAGGAAACCCAAGGGGAAGCTTGGAAAGGTGACGCATGCCATACCCGGTCAAATGCCTTAGATATGTCAAGCGCCACCACACAAGTCTCCCCATGATCACTTAGGGCAGAAGACCATAAATCTGTGAGATAGGAAGTATATCACAGTAGACCTCGAACGTCGGAAGCCATACTATGATCAGAAAAAAGGGAATGAGATTCCAATCAAGAAATGAGAGTTGAGAAGGGTTTCAAAGATCTTGGAAGAATGCAAGTGGAGCTATAGGACGATTTTTATAAGGATCAGAGCAGCTACCCTTTTTCGGAATAGGCTGGACCAATGCGCGCTTCCAACACTGAGGGAAAGTATATATATTATATATATATATATATATATATATATATATATATATATATATATATATATAATATATATATATATATATATATAATTATATCTATATATATATATATATATATATATATATTATATATATATATATATATATATATATATATATATATATATATATATATATATATATATATATATATATATATATATATATATATATATATATATATATATACATGTGTGTGTACAAAAAACATAACTTTTAATGAACGGGTCATAAGACTTGTAATTAGTAAGTAAGCTATGGAAGAAAATTTTACTGCTCGTTTTATTATGTCGCATCATTTAATGGGGCTAATGAATTGGACCTTAAAATTACAGCGTGATTTAGACAACGTCAGAGTTACTGTACAAGATTAAAATAAACTCTATACAAAAGAAATATACAGGTGTATTAATTACAGTAAGGTATAATTAAATTTAAAAGGCCTTGTATTTTTTTTTTTATATATAGAAAAAAATTTATTTTATATAAAAAAAAAAAAATTAAAATGGGAAAATAAATAGAATTTAAATTAAGAATAAAATTTTATCAAAACTCATGTAATATTTTATAAAGACACTAAAGACATTAAAAAATCTCGTAAACTTTGAATTTATTTTTATTATTCTCTTGGGAATTGCGCTCTTTAATATTAATGAGTATATATATATAATATATATATATATATATATATATATATATATATATATATATATATATATATATATATATATATATATATATATATATATATATATATATATATATATATATATATATATAATCTGTTTGTTTGGTTTATGGTGAAAAAACAAGAATATTAATCTCAAGACAACTTTTACTAAAAGAAAAAATCATAAATGAATAAAAATTGAATTAAATTAAAAACCCCAATATTTTGTTGACATACATTATGAACGAAAATTCTAATTTTTCAGTTACTATATTGTTGTTGTCACAAGACGTAATCCGGGGTGGACTAACGTCTGTCTTGTGAGCCCGGTGTTCGTTAAATCTATTAAATCTGTCTAGGGGTAATTAACAAATATTCAATAAAATAATACTCCTTTTAATCGATTTAAAGAAAATATCTTCAACAACAGGAATTAATAACTCTTTAATATATTTATCTTCTTAAAAGAAGCCTCGTGCTTCGCTTATCCAAATACTTTGTTTCAAGAGGAATCCTACTTCTCTTATATATTTACTTTTCTCATTCAGGAGGAATTCAACTTCTCCTATTATATTCCTTTGGAGGGTTTCTACTTCTCCAATTTATTCAATTTCTTCAGGAAGTATTCTACTTCTCCTATCACTTTTCCCAGGAGGCATTCAACTTCTCCTATTATTATTCTCCGGAGGAATTTTACTTCTCCAATTTATTATTCTAGGAGGAATTCTACTTCTCCCTTAATCTTTCTTAGGAGGTATTTAACTTCTCCTATCTCTTTATAATTCTTCAGGAGGTATTTGACTTCTCCTAATACTTTATTATCTTAACCCTTTTGCTGGGTTCTCTCTCTTAGATTACGATCATGTGAAATGACCCCTAATTAATTAAGGTGACACGTTTAAGTATCTCACTTCTTTAACTAAGATACTATTATAATTTACGTGTCGCGTGAGTTAACTATGAAATACTTTTGTTCTTCTTATCCTCTATTATTAAACGAACTGATCTTAATATATTCGCACTGCATTTAAAACTGTTGAATTATTAATTTTATAATTTTCATTCGTAAATTACTATTAAATGGGTGCGAAGTTCAAAAACGTAACAATGGCGTATCTTCCATTGTTACATACGTCCCCCCTTAAGAAGAAATTCCGGGGAATTTCTTAAATTAACTTTCTATTGTATTAATATTCTGTAGATTGCACATTTTCGGAACCGTCGTTCATTTCATAATTCTGATATTCTGATCGGTCTTTTCCGAGTTACCTGGTATCTCCTTGTCATAACTTTTCCTTTTCTTCTGTATTTGTATTGTCTAGTTCGTTGAATTTTTCTGCGAGCAGGGATTGTTTTTTCAGATGTCAGGAAGAAGAGCTTCTCGCATACACTTTTAACAATTTTATCCGCTAGATTCTTCGGCATATGAAAATTAAGGTGTGATGTAAGCGGTACATATTGAAGATCCATAGGGGAGGGGATAATGAGACCAAACAACTTACTGAGAACTTCCTTAGCAGCAACAGCCTTAGGTAATTCCTTTTTGCTACGTGTTCCCTCAAAGCATTGCAGATCGCTTGATTCCTCAAGCGTCTTGTATTCCACACATTTTCGAAGCTCGTTGAGCAACATAATCGGGTTTTTGACAGTCTGCGAAGGTGTGGCCTTCTGTTCCTTGCTTCTTCCAGAACCGTCTTTACCTTGCTTATTAAAACTAGCTCTTTGAACTGACTCTTTAAATTCGGTTGAGGAGCCGATATTACATGTAGAACTGTCTCCAACGAATTCAACCTTCTTAGGACAATTACTTCCAAGGGCTTGAACCACCTCATTCTCAATTCTGATCTGCACCAAATATCTCAAAGTAGACTCAGCCGTCAAATGTTTTGTATGCTTTTTACTTCTACCCGAAATTTCGAAATGTTGACT
>SEYY01009385.1:37500-42500 GCA_009176605.1 Armadillidium nasatum | reverse complement strand
AATTTTTCACCTTATGGCTTAGGCTCTCTTGCCACTCTACGACTAAATTCATTTGTTCTGTTTATTTATTTCCTAATTCTACTGGCCATCCTAAATTCTTCGACTATTTAAACTCCAAAATTGAGAACATTCTCTCTTCTTCTCCTTTCTCTGAAATCATATTAGGTGATTTCAATGCTCACCACCGCCAATGGCTTTCTTCTAGTTCTCATGATACAGCTAGTGAACGTGCCTTCCATTTCGCTATCCAAAACGACCTTGAGCAGTTGGTGCAGCTCCCTACTCGTATCCCTGATCATTTTGGAGACGAACCCAACATTCTAGACATTTTTCTAACATCTAATCCTTCTCCTTATACTATTAAACTCTTTCCTCATCTGGTTTTATCCGACCACCTTCTTATCCCTGTATCCTCTTCTATCTCTTCCCTTCTATTGAAAGGAAACGTTTGTGGCATTTTGGTGCCGCAAGATGGTCGGGTCTTGCGGTCGTATTTCTTTGAATTCCCGTGGAATGATTATTGCTTCCGTGGGAGGGACCTCTCGGAGTATGCAGAACGCATTACCGAGGTGATTCTCTCTAGCAAGAAGGCGTACATTCCATTTTCTTTCTCTTCTACTAAACCTAACAAACATGGGTTTAGCTCTACTTGTCGTGCTATCTGCCTCAGGGATGCTGCCTTCAAGGATTACAATCGTCTTCAAACTCTAAAAACTCACACTACTTATATTTCATCCCGGAATCGTGCAAAATCTATCCTTCGCAACACTAAAAACTCTATTCTCCGTAGGAAATGCAATAATCTTTCTGGTTCCTCTTCACGTTCTTTCTGGAATTTTGCAAAAAATGTCAACTCTAACTTCGCTTCTTCCTCTTCCCTCCTTTAGTATCTTCCGACGGCGCAACTGTTGTTTTACCTTCTTCTAAAGCTCAACTCGTCGCTCAAACTTTTGCTTAAAATTCAACCTTAGACGATTCCGGAGCTATACCTCCTCCTTCAGCCACCTCCCACTCAGTTATAAATAAAATTAGAATTTCTTCTAAAGACGTCATTTCTGCTTCTCTGAGCTTAATACTAAGAAGGCGTATGATCCCGAAGGTATTCCCCCTGTGGTTCTCAAAACTTGTTTCCGAGCTTGCACCTTTCCTTGGTAAACTATTTCGTATGTCTTTATACTTCAACCTTCCCTTCTTGCTGGAAACGTGCCCTCATTCAACCTGTACCGAAGAAAGGGGACCCCTCTCAACCCTCTATCTATCGTTCCATTTCTTTGCCCTAAAGTTTTCGAATCTATCCTTAACAGGGAGATTTGAAAACATCTCAAGTCTTCTAATTTTATCTCTGGTCGACAGTATGACTTTCGTAAGAAACGCTCTACTGGTGATCTTTCCCTTCTCTCCGACCTTCGGCATTTCAGTGAATCTTTTGCTAGAGCGCTGGACATATCGAAAGCCTACGATAGAGTCTGGCACAAAGCTTTGATTTCTAAACTTCCCTCTTTCGGTATCTATCCTTCTCTTTAATTTTCTTTCCAGCCGTTCTATAGTAGCTGCTGTAGACTGCCACCATTCTCTTCCTTTAAATCTATTAATAGTGGCGTTCCTCAGGGTTCTGTCCTATCCCCAACACTTTTTCTGCTTTTCATTAATGACCTCTTCTCCTACCCACTCCTATGCTGACGACGACACCCTTCATTACTCCTTCCAGTTTGAACCCAACAGCAGTTGATAGACTCGAGAAGGATAGCCTTGGAGCAACTAACCACTGATCTTTCACGTATTTCTAATTGGGGCAGAGAAAACATGGTCGTTTTCAATGCCTCAGAAACTCATTCCTCCATCTCTCCACAACCTTCCACACAACTATGATATCTTCTTCGAAAACACATAACTCAAACCTTCCTCTGTTCTTAATATTCCTGTGTTTCTTTTTCTCGTGATCTTTTCTGGAAAGATCACATTACTTCTCTTTCTAAACAAGCTACTAAGAGGTTGGGTGTTCTGAGGCTGCTTCATAATTAATATACGCCACCCCAGTTGCTTGATCTTTATAGGGGTCTTCTTCGCCCCTGTATGGAGTATGCTTCACACATCTGGGGTGGTTCCACTCATACAACTCTCCTTTTCGTCTCATCAACTCTCCTGCTCTTACTCTCTCCAATATCTTTCTACCCATCAAATTGTTGCGTCACTCTCTTTACTATTTTTATTACAAAGGACTCCGAACTAAACCCTCTAGTCGCATACCACCTCAATTGAGAAGAGCTCGTCTGACACGCCTCTCTACACATTCCCATCCTTTCTCTGTCCAACTCTCTGACCCCAGACTTAACCGCTATGCTCAGTCTTACATATACTACACTGGCAAAGTCTGAACCACACTCCTTTTATCTGTTTTCCCAACTTTCTTTGACTTGCATACTTTCAAACGCCGTGTATCTGGACATGTCGGCCTCCTTCGGCCGATAGGATTTTTCCCCAACTCTGGTGGAATATGGTAGGGCTCCGGCCTTTGCTCATAGGAGGATATATATATATATATATATATATATATATATATATATATATATATATATATATATATATATATATATATATATATATATATATATATATATATATATATATATATATATATATATATATATATATATATATATACAGTGACGCAACAATTCTACGGGCAGAAAGAGATTTTAGAGAATAGGAGCTAAATATTTTATAAGACGAAAAGCCCTAGACTCCACATTTTCGGAGAGTTGTATTGTGGAACCATTCCACATGTGCGAACAATACCCCTTTAAAATGAGCAAACTACTAGGGTGGTGCTAAAAATCACAAAGGCGCCTCAGAACGCCCAATCTCTTAGAAGTTAGTTTAGAAAGAGAAGTAATGTGATCCCTCCAAATAAGATCACGAGAAAAACTAACACCGAGAAAATTAAAGACAGATGAAGGTTTGAGTCGTGTGTTTTCAATGATGTTATAGTTGGGTGTAAAATTGTATCGAGTAGAAGGACGGAAGAGTTAAGTTTTTGATGGATTGAAAATGATCATGTTTTTCTGCCTTAATTTGAAATACGAGAAAGATCAGAGATCAGTTGCTCCAAGGCCACCCTTCTTGAGTCAATTAACTACTGTTCAAGTGGAGGGTGGAGTCATCAGCATAGGAGTCGATAGGTGATGGAGTAATTTAGAAGTCATTAATTAAAAAAAGAAAAAAAAATTGGGATAGGACAAATCCCCGAGGAACACCAATATTAAAATATTTAAAAGAAGAACGTTGACTGTCTACAAAAGCTGCTATAGAACTACCAAAATAGAAATCAGAGAGATGGATAGATTTCGAAAGAGGGAAATATGGAAATCAAAGCTTTGTACCAGACTCTATCGAAGGCTTTCGATTATGTCTAGCAAAGATTTACCGACGCACCGAAGAGCAAGAAGGCCAAGAGTCACAAGAAGGGAAAGATCACCAGTAGAGCGTTCTTTACGAAAGTCTTGCTGATGATCAGAGGTAAGATTAGAAAAATAGAGTGGTTTCCAAATCTTCCTGTTAAGGATAGATTCGAAAACTTTAGGAAGAATGGAGGGCAAAGTAATGGGACGATAGTTAGAGGGTTGAGAGGGGTATCACTTCTTCGGCACAAGCTAAATGAGCGCATGTTTCCAGCAAGAGGGGAAGGTCGAAGTAGAAAGACAGACGAAATAGTTTACCAAGACAGGGTGCAAGCTCAGAAGTTTTGAGAACCACAAGAGGAATACCATCAGGACCATACGCTTTCTTAGTGTTAAACTCAGAGAGATCAGAAATGAAATCTTCAGAAGAAATTAGGCATAAATGAGTTGGAGGGGGTTGAAGGAAGAATGCGTCTGGAAACATCTAAGAGTTAGAGGCAAAGGTTTGAGTGAAGAGTTCAGCTTTAGTAGAAGGTAAAATGGCAGTTGTGCCATCAGAAGATACTAAAGGAGGAAAAGAGAAAGAAACCAAGTTAGGGTTGACAACTTTTTGCAAAATGCCAGAAAGGTCGAGAGGAAGAGGAACCAAAGAGATTATTGTATTTACGATGGAGAAAAGTTTTTGGTGTCACGAAAAATAGATTTTGAATCATTCCGGGATGAAATATAAGTTGCATGAGTTTCTGATGTTTGAAGACGACGGTAATCCCTGAAGCCTGGATCTGTGTGGCGGATAGCACGATAACAAGTAGAGCTATACAAAGTTTTGCTAGGTTTAGTTGAAGGGAAAGAATATAAAATGTTCGCCTGCATGCCAGGGTGAATCACCTTATCATTCATTCCATGGGAAATCAGAAAAGATATTTAGAACAACTGCAAGTCAGACCAGTTAGCAACACCGAAGCACCAGAAACGCCTTGTAGCCGAAGGCGGGAGCCGTTTTTGCGAAGACTTGAAGAGACGGAAAAAAGAAACGGAGTTAAGAATGTGATCGGATGAACCCAGAGGAGGAAAGGGTTTAACAGTATAAGGATAAGAGGTTAAGAAAAAAATGAGTACTATCAAGATCTAATCAAACTCTGGTGTCACCATTACTCCTAAGGTTCCTCAAGCTTCAGAATCACCGATAGTAATAAAAGTTCTAGATCCAGCATCCTAATAACACTCAATGTACCTTCACCTCCGGCATCACCATACTTTTTAATTAAGGTTCCTCCAGCTCCTGTATCACTGATGCACCTTGTACCTAAAATTTTTTCAGCTCCCAACTTCTGTGATTACTATTTTTTAAAAAGGTTCTGAATTCCACCATCTGAGGTTAATGAAAAAACATAAATAATTCAATACGTGTTTATTTTCATAACTTTAAATTACAATAAAAAGGTACATTCAAAATACAAGAAACCGTGTAACTACCTACATAAAATAATAATAATAATAATAATAATAATAATAAGGCAAGAAAAAGGTTAAATATTTCATCTTCCTCTGCCTCTATTAGATATTTAAAAGATATAAGCAGTAAAAATTTTAAGATCTATA
>SEYY01009385.1:30000-32500 GCA_009176605.1 Armadillidium nasatum | reverse complement strand
TATATATATATATATATATATATATATATATATATATATATATATATATATATATATATGCCTTTACATGCTTTGAGCAAGAAAAACATTCAAATTTCGTCTCAAATGCCTTCCTACTTCTTACACTGGTGCGAACAGGTATTTTTCTCTACTGTTGTCCAAGTCTTCCAAATTCCCAATTCTGATATATATATATATATATATATATATATATATATATATATATATATATATATATATATATATATATATATATATATATATATATATATATATATATATATAATATAATATTTCAAATTAACTTTCTGAAAAACATAAGCAAATGTAAGCCATAATATTTAAAGGTTGAAAAATTTATCAAACAAAAAAAAAAAAGGAATGAAAAGACTATGAAAAATTTCTTTCTGATAGAAATAGACTAGTATAAATAACTTAGAAAACTGACCAACTAATCTTAAATAAGATATTTTAAACGAATATATCTTATGTTTCCATCGAAGTGAAAGAGGACAGCCACTACTCACAGACAACTATAAATTGAGTCGTCTGTTTAAGAATGTTCTATTTTCAAAATTAATTATAACTGGGACAGTTTCGACTTCCTGTCTATGGAAACAGGTAAATAGGAAGATCTCAAATATTTTTTTTAAAAGAAGCAATATTAATAGCTTAATGATCTATTAGAGTTTTAATGACTGTAATTATAGTCTACGAAAAGTTCAAGTTGTAGTGTGCAATAATATTCTACTGACTTTCCAAAGTTAATGGTTGGAAAAAGGTCATTTTAAGGAAATACAAAGTAGTAATTTTTGAAATAGATGTCAATATAATTACTAAAACACAAATATAAACCTATTGTAGAAAATTAGCTTAGATTTTTTATCTTAAGTGCTTAGTGATATGAAACTGGATTACTTGTCACCTATAAAATTCCTAAATGTATTAGTAAAGAAATATTTTAAAAAATTACTTATTCCTTTAGGAAGACTGATTCTACTATGTCTCTTTCCTGCTCCTTGAAGTTCTCTATGAACAGCTCTGTTGAAAGAAAGAGCAGCAACGCGAATGAAGAGTTCTTCTACACAATCGCCTGTTTTAGATGATACAGCCCAATATTCTGCACCCAAATTTGTAGCCACTCTTCGAGCCTCAGATTCTATCTGACTATAAGAACTGGAGGTATGCTGGTAAAATGTATTTTATTTAATATATATATATATATATATATATATATATATATATATATATATATATATATATATATATATATATATATATATATATATATATATATATATATATATATTACTTTAGAGTAGTTTTCTATTTTAAAATACTGAAAATTGCCAAGTTATGAAATCATCTAAATAAAAGAGGCAGAACAGAGTACTTAATAAATCCTCTAATATAGCCAAGGAACTTAAAAATTACCTGAAAAAATATTTCAACTTACTTCTTTGGTCGAAATACATAGAACATAACAGCAAAACGCTAATTTAAAGGTACTCGAAATGAGAGAGGAGACATACGAGAGAAGTTAAGGGAAGGAGGAGGATATAAACCAAATTAGCTAACAACAACCTGCAGAGGAAGAGAGAGAAAAGAAGAAGAGTCTCAGCCTGAAAATTCAAATAAAGAAAAAAAAAGATTAATTACTAATCAAAAGACATCAAGGGGAACAAAAAAAAAAAAAAAAAAAAAAAAATTTGAAACAGAAATTTAATAAGATAGTGCAGTTATTTATATTATATTTCTACAAGCATAATCATTCAAATTTTAATGTGAAAGAAAAAAAAAAAAAAAAGAAATAGAACATTTTTAACCAATCTAGATTCTATTAAACTCCTCTTTTTTATATGTTAATATAAACATATATATAATGAAATTTTTTAGTGTTAATAAAAACAGAGATAATGAAAATTTAAAAGATGTTAATATAACAGTAATGAAAATTTAAAGATGTTAATATAACAGTACACATACCAGTAAATCTCTTTTAGTAGCCACAAGGAAGATTATTGGGTTAGTATCAGGATTTGCATCTCTCGCCTCTTCTAGCCACTGCGCACAATGCGCCAGAGAAACAATGTTGGTTACGTCAAAAACAATCATAATAGCTGCACACAAATATATATACACTATGGATGTTAATATATTCAATTTACGTAATTGGGATATGAGGCAAGCATCAAACTCTTGGGCTGTATATAATCTACATCTCTCATTTATTTATATTTCTACTGGTACTACCTACTATTAGATGAACTTTCTCAACACTGGCAGTCAATCTAGTCACAACTACTATATTATATATATATATATATATATATATATATATATATATATATATATATATATATATATATATATATATATATATATTATATATATATATATATATATATTATATATATTATATATAGATATAATAGATTATATTAGAATTAAATTTAATTACTGAAGGTGAAACCAAGAATCAACTTGAGGGAGGGAAAGG
>SEYY01009385.1:0-27500 GCA_009176605.1 Armadillidium nasatum | reverse complement strand
TTGTATATCCAATTCCAACTCATCAAATAGTTATTTCTAAGACTAGTGACCTCATTTAACGAGCATGAACCATCCATGAAAAGGACATGAAAAAAAAAGTTTTTGATGTTATTCTTATTCATGACATTTTGATAATTAATTTTCTAGCTCTTTATCTTTACCTTTCATTTCTTAAATTTAAAAGGTTAATTGAAAAGGTTTAAGGCCACACCATTTTTTACAATTAGCTCATTAAGATATTTATGAAACTTTTCATGGTTATTATTCATGAAACTACTTTAACTGATGCTCATCCTTCATTCCTATTTTGTTGACCAACGATGTTGGAAGACTGTATAATAAATCTTACCTCCCTAATTGAAAACGTAAGATTTAAGGCGAAAGAACTATAAAGATAGTTTAAAATTTTATGTTCTGGTTGGTAGCACACATTTTTTTTTATCTGTACATTGTTCAAAAACAAAAAAGTTACTTGAAATAGTTTTTTAAAAATTAAATTGCTAAATGTTATATTAAAGTTGGGGTCAGAATATGGTTCAGTATTATCAGTAACGGACTCCAACGGAACTAAAATTGCACCTGAATGGGATTCCACAACCCTTAAAGTGATCAAAATAGCAATGATAATTCACTAAAAATATTAGTTTGTATTTCAAAGGTATATGATAAATTGTTTAAGTTTGACCTATTAACAAGGCAAGTTTTTCCTGTAGCTACATCACCCAAAACTATTAATTTTGATAACTTGATTCCTGTTTCAATCATCCTTCCACTGTTAACAGCATTTTTCACTTTTTCATCAAAATCATCCCCAGTATAAGGAGTTGCCTGTATGAAGAGAAAATAAATAATATTAAATTACTTTATCATCTTATTAAGCCCTATAAGACATTCATGTTCTTTTCATTATATATATATATATATATAATATATATATATATATATATATATATATATATATATATATATATATATATATTATATATATATATATATATATATATATATATATATATATATATATATATATATATATATATATATAATATATATATATATATATATATATATATATATATATATATATATATTATATATATTATATATATATTATATATATATATATATATATATATATATACCATAAAAGATCAAACCAATTTTTTAAAGAGTAATTTTAGGAACTGGCTAGCTAGATCTGTCAGAAATACAATTAAATATGTTACATAGCCTATAAAAGCATTATTTTACTTTCTCTTTAAAATTTTTTATTTAATTTGAGAATTTTAATCTGCCCATTGGGTCCTAAATGAATCAAGAGTTAAAATATTTTTATGATTTTACAAAGTAATTATAGAAATGATTAATACATTAGTATCTGATTAAAATATTAAAAAAAGCTCTTACTACTGCGTTTTAATATTTATCCAAAATATTACATCTATATATTTTGATCAATGGTACCATGGATTAAATTGTCAGCAAAAAAAAAAAAAAAACAATAAAACAAACTAGTATTTACACAAACCAATGTGAAAATCATAATTACATTAAATAAATCCACCCTCTACAGATCAACTGACTAAATAAGTATGAGGTGGAGAAATATATTAAGATGGCTTTAACTAACAATTAAAAAAAAAAAAAAAAAAATTTAGTGATGGAAACTTGAGTTTGTTTTATGTGCTTATAAAAGAATAATATATTAAGGCAACAAAGAATCAAAAGCATTTCCAGTTTACAATCTTAACTACAAATGTAGATACGGTATGTAAATATGTGTTATATTTCAAGAGAATGAGTGAATGGTAATTTATTAGTAACCATTTTTATTACTGAAAAGAATTTATATAAATGTGATTACAATCAACTGTAATTTGTCTATAGTTTGTGTGGAATTTATTAGTTCTGACTACTTGGAATTATTTTTGGTTATTCTCTTTTTTTTTAACACAAAGCCTATATATATATATATATATATATATATATATATATATATATATATATATATATATATATATATATATATATATATAATATATATATATATATATATACAAAATAGTTAGCATTTAAGCTATTATTAAAAGATCTGAGCCAATAAGACCTATTAACCAATAAAAATTTGGAGTTTATGTTTTATAGGATAAACCAAATCCAAGTATAAACCAAAAGTAGTTTTAATTTTCATTCAAGTAATACGCTTTGACATAATTTCCCAAAAATATTGTATACCAATGTACAGTGTACCAAAACAATGTATAGCTCATTGGTTCTAATAAACACCTTGAAATGGTTACTTTTTCTTTTTTTTTGTGTGTGCTATGTTAATGTGTGAATGAACTTGTAGGATTTAACTATCTGTGAATATAATATACTCATTTTTAATATCTCCTCAAGGTCAAATACATCACAAGATAAATTTACTGCAATCCGAGTTGATAGCCTAATTTTAAAAGCTGCTTATTCAAAAAATGCAAACTCAGCACAGTAAATGGAAATCAATACCGCAAATCAGATAAATATTTTCAAACATTATGGCCCACTGTAGTTATAAATTAAGCCTATATAAAATTATGTAAGTTTCCAGTAATTTTTCAAAAGTTTTCTATAAATAAAAACATGGTTTCAAATTTAAGACCCAAAATGCCATAATTAAAATTCTGATATACCACCAGTAGTCTTAAAGATACAGGTTCCCATTCTCTACTCCTGATCTAACAAAACTATTGCATAACAGGATGCTATATAATTTCATCTCTGTAGTTACTGGCTATATATTATATACCTACATATAATAATTTTTTCCCTACAAAACTCAACATGGAATACAATCAAAAGCTATAAAAGAAAAAGAAAACAAAGACAATTAATTTACAACAAAATTTTACCTGAACTTGGGGAGTGTAGGTAACAACTGAAAATCCTGAAAATAAGGAACTAAAAAATTAACTTAAATACAAATAAAAAGTGAAACGTAAATTTACCTGTCTTATGAATGGAGGAGGAAGACAATTTATTATACGATCTTTAGCTGCAGAATTCTGAAGCATTGTGTAAACAGAAGATCTACTGAGAAGCATTATGAGTATGAAATAAGGAAATATTAAAAATATAAAATTAAAATTTATTCATAATACACAAATTTTATTCTGAAAATAAAATAAATAAAAACTTTCAGTATATATATATATATATATATATATATATATATATATATATATATATATATATATATATATATATTGTTATAATTTTAACTGGGGGTTTAAAGTAAAGTTATGGTGATTATTGAATACGAGGGTCAGTTGACCAATTTGTAGCTCACACACAATTTGGGAACAACGATATCCCCAAGGGAAAGTTTCAATAACTTTCTACAGTTACAACTGTCTCTGAACTTATACCAATTAAAAAAAAATAATAAGAATAGGTTTTACGTACCAGTGCTAATTCCTAAGAAATGATTGATGAGATGATAAATAGATAGGCAATTCAGAGAGAAGTTATTTCTTCTGAGACCACACAACCAGTGCAAAGGAAAAAGGTAAGCTTCTTAAATGTAGGAAAACATGCGACACAACACTCAAGCAAAAAAAAAAAAAAATATATAGAATTAGAACAAATAATAGTGTCCACACATGCAAGCAAAGTATAAGAGGAACAATTAATGGTATGATATTTACCTGAATTCAAGCATAGAAAGGTAATCCTCTAAACACACTTATACTTACATGTGGGAAAAATAATAAACAAGTTAATAAAATGATTTAATAAAGTATAATAAATAAACACTTATATACATATACATATATACACATATATATACATATATATATATACATATATATATATATATACATATATTTAGGGTGGTGGTGAAAACAGAAATAATGTTTAATAACCTTAATATAATTGAACTGGTAAACCTTTTTAGTTCATTTGATAAAAATAGTGTAATTTATACATATACTCACTGATTCATTGCGCTAGTATACAAATTTTATAAGATTCACACAAAAATAATACCAATAATAGATAATATTTCCAATATAAATTAATGTTTTTATAGTGATGTAATCAATATATATATATTTCAATAATATTTAATTCTATTAATTTTTAAAGTATATAATTGACTTCACCTTCATTTTTGGTCCTTTATATGAAGAAAACCTTATTAGATCAATGTCTTTTGTTTCACACAAATCCTTGTATGTCAAGGAACAATATGATTAACACTGCACTTTACACTTGAAATGTTTTAGTATAAAACACTGGTAATGTTATTTATACTTTCAGAGGTGATAATAAAGAGTGTTAAAAAAATAATCTTAAACACACCACAAATAAAGTCTTGGTACTTTTAGTGATGATTACAACAATTATAATCAATTAAGGTTCCTCAAGTTTGAAAAATTATGAAGGTTACACGGATATTTATGAGATGGGGAAACAACAAAGTGTGTCCTGACCATGAAAATCTGGGGAAAACAAATGCTCCCTTTTGGCTATGGATATCTGGGAAAAACAAACAAAGTGTCCCAGACCACGGAAATCTATTGTACACTAGGTCTCCTGACCATGGAAATATATGAGATGGGGAAGCAAACGCTCCCTGACCATGGATCTATAAGAGATGGGGAAGCAAATGCTCCCTGACCATGAATCTATAAGAGATGGGGAAGCAAATGCTCCCTGACCATGAACCTATAATATATATATAATTCTATATAGTTCTTTTGAACTCTATAAAAACTAATTTTTATACCTAATTATTATTATAACAAATTATATACATGAAAATACTGATAGAACCTATATAAAAAACTAAACCTAACTTACCTCAATTAAATTGAGGTCTTTACTTGTCTCTTTTTGAAGAAATATTCAACACACACGTCAAATTAGAGATTTGGAGTCCTTTATGAATAATTAAATCATAATTAATCATTTATTTGAGTTTACCAGAATAGATACATTGAGTAAAAGTAAAAATCCATACCTTAGTTTATCCAGGAAAGCACTTGATATATATATATATATAAACTCATGTAAATAAGCAAATAAGAGCTAGATTAGGAAGTATGAATAATGAATATAAAAGCCAAAGCAATATCAAAACAAAACATTACTCATGAAAAACATCTGAAATCATAGAAAAAGCATGCTTGATGACATATGTTAATAAAACATACTAGAGTAAATGAGTATGATATCAAGATATAAGGGAAAATTCCTTACATACCCCCCCACTCGTCATAACATGACGGGAAAAGGGTAAAAGTTAGAACTGTGAGATAACTCAAGTTATATTCATTGGATAAACTAGGTTGGTGAAAAGTCCTTTAAGTAGTAAAGAAATACTGAGGAAAATTTAAGGTTTACTCTTTTTAATGGAAGGCTTAGTAGTTCGTCGTTTTTCTAATAAAGTATCTTGGACCCAAGGCAATTCAGGAGAAACATGAGGTTTCTTCTGCCTTGTTCTCTGAGCTACTGTTTCAGTATCAGAACATGGAGTTATTATTTCTTCGTGTTTTATAGAAGGTGCCCAATGGACAGACTTTTTACTAGATGTTGGTGTGCTATGAATAAATGCACCCTGTTCATCAAATGTTTGTAGAAAACTATGAATAATGCAACTACCGATTTCAGTGGTAGGTGAAGAAGATGAAACAATTGGAGAAGATATTGTGGTTTGCATTGGATGTTCTTTTAGAAAAGAATCGTCTAGAGTTGGAGTTATAGGTGAATTGACTAATCTATTGTTAATAACATTATTAGAAACAGAAGTTTGAGAATCTTCTAAATTGAATATTATATTTTCGGATGATAATCTTCGAAAACATCTCCTAACAGGATATAATTCTGCAGTAACTAACTGATTTGTAATAGTTAGAGGGGTGTATGAAATGATAGAAGATTGTTGTGGAGAAACTGGTGATAACATGACTTGAGTATTCAAATTAACAGGAGAAAAATGAGTAGAGATAGTAGGAGAATTAGAAGCATTTGTAAGAGAGAATAAATCAGGAGTAGGAGAAAAATTAGTAGGAGAAGCAAATAGCTCATTTAAATGAAAAGAAAATGATTCATCAATAGCATTAGGAGTTATTATTGATTGTGGCAACTGAGTGATTTTAGATGTATGAATTTTATCAATGATTTGTAAACTGTTATGTAATTGAGATAAAAGTTGTTGTGATAAAGAGTTTATTTGATCAGTTTCATCAAATCCGACAAAATCGTCATCTGAGTCTACAGTTTCGTTTAAGTCAGGGCTAATTGGGATATCATCCACTAGATCCTTTTCTATTACTTCAGGCAAAAGTAAAGGTGGAGGCATTACACGTTCAATTGTGTTGTCGTCATTTAGAGTCGTTTTTGTCAAAAATTTATGGAATAAGGGATGATTTTTGAGATATTCGGGTGGACTATACCATTTCTTCAATTGCTTGTGATGGACTTTATATAATCTCTGCGTTTCCTTAGACTGTACTATGTACGTTACGTTATTAGTATTTACTTTGACTATTGTTAATGGTCCTTGATAGCGATCCTTGAATTTGTTAGTAGTACGATCTCCAGGCAATTGTAATTTTAAAGCTACTTCTTGGCCGATTGAAAAGGATTTATAGTTGGTATTTCCTTCATCCCAATATTCGTTGAATCGGGTCCAAGGAAGATTTGGACGGGTGTCATGAGCTTCAGAGTAAATTATTTCAGCTGGAGAACGTTTTGTTTCTGAATGGATGGTATTATTATATATGAGAGCTACTGAAGACAGTTGAATGTCCCAGTTTGATGGATCTCGTAATGTTCCACGGAGATATTGGATTAAAGTTCGATTGACTCTTTCTGCGATTCCATTTGACGATGGGTTATAAGGGGTGGTATAAATATGTTTAATATTATGGAGTATTAAGAGTTCTTCAAATTCAGGACCTCTGAATTCACGGGCATTATCTGATAATAGTCTGGAGGGTATTAATGGCAAATAGGGTAGAATATTTCTTAGGGCAGCTGTTACTAGGGAAGTATGTTTTGATCTAAGGGGAACTGTGGCTATCCATTTACTATAATGATCAATTAAAACAAAAATGTAACTATTTCCTTTAGATGACTTTGGTAATTGTAATAGGTCTACAGCTACTAATTCAAAGGGAAATTTAGTATTAATCTTTAACATCGGAGGGGCATGGTAAATATTAGAAACTTTTCCCTAGCTGACAATGGTGGCATGTCATTGAAATGTCTTTACATATCAGTCTTAATTTGGGATGCCATATGATCCAATCTAAAAGTGCATATAATTTATTTTGGCCTATATGGGCAAATTCATGGTGATTAATTATAGCAACCTGTAAAGCAAAATTGAATGAGACTAAATAGTGATAATGGTCTTTTCTATTTCGGTGGATTAAATAATTATTATATATAGAGATAGAATTACGAGCATAGGAAAAATTTTTAAGGGGACCTAAGAAGGGTTGATTTTTGCTAATGGCATTCTTTAGTCGTTTAAGAATTGGATCGTTTGATTGACATTCCATAATATGAGTCATTGTTACTTCTACAGAGTCTTGTGGGTTTATTAAAAGAGAAAAATTATGGAATTTGGAGGAGTTTCTATTTAGGAACTAAATTATTCATTTTCCTCACCATCAATTGTGACTATTGATGGTGCAGGAGAATTTTCTATTAAAATATCATTCTCTACTTCTTCGGACTCTTCGGAGTCTAATAAATGAAGTACTACTACTGGGGCTGATAAAATTGGGAAACTAGATAAGGCATCAATAGCTGTTTGAGGCAATTTTGATTTAGTGGGATTTAATAAGTTATAATGAATACCTCCCATACAATATAAACAACAAATATCTGTATAATTGGGATTTACCGAAATGTAAAGGGATGATCTTTACTATAGTAAACTAATACTCGAACTAGATATAAATTTGAGAAAGCTTCAATACTATGGGTAAATGGCAATTGTCCAGGGAATTTAGTTAGTTGTAACTGTTTTAATGTTTGTTTTGCTTCTCTTCCTGTAGGTATGTGATACTTTTCACGGTTATCTAGCAATTCTTGGACAACCTCTTGTCTTATTAATAGGTGAAAATCTAATTTTCCATTTAGAAATTGGGAAAAACACTGGAAGAGCGAATCACCTCCTCCAGGTATTATAATCATCATAAACCCTTCGGGTAATTCTGGTAAATAGGTATCCTTATTATTTTGGATTTGCAATTCGTATGGAACTCGAGAAAGGATATCTGCGACTATATTTTCCTTTTCCAGGCACATAATTGAGCTCATAGTCGATATCGTTTAATTCTTCCAATGTTCTGGCTACTCGTTGGTTCACTAGAGGCATATTGTGTAGAAAAAGAAGAGGTTTGTGATCGGTGAAAATAATCACTCGGATCCCGTATAAAAATGGTTTAAGGGATCGTATAGCCCACCTAATGGCGGCTACTTCGCGTTCAGTTGTACTATATGCTCGTTGAGCCTTTGAAAATACCATAGAAATGTATGCTATTGGTTTGTCTATGTCTTCCTGTATTTGGCTCAGGCATGCACCTGCACCAATACCAGAAGCATCAGTATGGAGAAAAAGTGGATTTGCGTTTGGAGTTCTATCTGGATAAGATAATAAAGGTGGGGTGGTTAGTTTTTCTTTAAGATTTTCGAAAGCTTGTTGGCATTGATCAGTCCATTGGAAGTTTTTAGTAAGTTTTAGTAAGTCGAAAAGAGGTTTGGCTATTTCGGAACAATGGGGTATGTGACGTCGGTAAAAGTTTACTAGCCCCATAAATTGTCTAACTTGTCTAACGGTCTTTGGAACTGGGAAATCTTTTACACCTTTGATGTTCTTTTCTAGAGGAATCATACCTTGGTATGAAATCTGGTGTCCTAAAAACTTTACTTCTGTCCTTAGGAGATTGGTTTTTGAGGGTTTCAGTTTAAAGCCAGCTTTGATAAATGCTGTTAAGACTTCTTCTAGGATAGTAAGGTGTTTTTCGAAGGTCTGGCTTATAATGAGGACATCGTCCAAATAGATCATTACTTCCTGCCAAGGTATGTGACATAAAGCTAACCGCATTGCACGTTGAAAAGTCGCAGGGCCATTTTTAACGCCGAAAGGCATTCTCATGAATTCCCAATGACCTAGCGGTGTAGAGAAAGCTGTTTTTTCGATACTTTCTTCCTCCATTTCGATCTGATAATAGCCTTTAATAAGGTCTATTGTGGAGAAATATTTCATTCCTTGTAGGCTAAATAGAGTGTCAGTCAAATTCGGTATAGGGAAAGAGTCTCCTTTAGTCACTTCATTGAGTTTTCGGTAGTCGATGCATAAACGCATAGCTCCATCTGGTTTCCTTGACGGGAACTACGGGTGCGGAGTATGGTGAATAAGATTTTCTGATTATTCCGTCAGCTTCTAATTGTTGACATACTTTTTCGACCTCATAAAGAATAGGACCTTGTAAGCGTCTTACTGGACAACACACTGGGTCATCTACAAGTGTGTCTATTGTGTGTTTAAGTATAGAGGTACATCCTACATCGTCATCTCCTAAGCTTAAAGCAGTAGGATATTTCATTAGAAGTTGGATAAGTTGTTCTTTTTGGCTTGATGTAAGAGTAGTAGAACCTAAATCAAAGGCTTCATATAATGATTCTAGCGTCCATTCAGGATAAGTAGTTTGGGGTTTCTGAGACAACTCTACTACATTAATAGAGGAAAAAGAAGAATCTAGTGAGAGAATAGAGAAAGTACCTAAAGAATATCCGCGTTTAAGATGTATTGGATTATCATTAAAATTAAAACAATATAAGTATATAATTTGATCTGGAGAATAGTTTAGAACAATATGATCCATTATAAATTTATTAGAATCATTTGGAGTAAATAATAAAAGGGTGTTATAATTAAAAATTAGATGATCAATAGAGATGGGGATAGTGATACACTTATTTGGTGGCAAAGAAATATCTTTGTCTATCATTGCAATTCCATCTCTGGATTGTAATGTACGGATATCTTCGGCGATTATGGTAAGATGATTTTTATTTCGCTTTATCAACTGTTTAGTGGCTAAGTCGGGTAATAGCTGTTCATGGCTTAAAAAATCATACCCTAGGATTAAATCATAATTTGTAACTTGATCGTCCACAACTATGAATGGATGTGGTTCAGTTATATAAGTTCTAGAAAGTTGGACTTGGAAAGTTACAATACCATAAACAGGAAATACCGTTCCTCCAATTCCTTGTACACCACTATATGTGGTTGAAAATAATGGATAATTTTGGGAATTTAAGAGACTATATGTTTTGGAGGTTATAAGACTCCCAGCGGCACCAGTATCTACAAGAGCCGTGAGTAGTTTGTCTTGCTTAGAATCTTTTATGAACACACCTACTAATAAGGTATCTTTAGGAGGTACTTGTAAGGTATGAAATTGAATAATAGAATTAGAAATAGAAGAATTAGATTTAGGAGTAAGAGAATTAGAATTAGAGGTTAATGTAGTAAAATCGTCTATAGAGGATAGTTCTATCGGCGGTTTTATTATGGAGGGTAATTCTGGAGTAACTTCTATGGCTTCAGAGTTAGAGATGTCTGGAGTTCCTAATGTAGGATGTAGCAACGGTGATCCATCCGTTGATGATACTTTCTTTGTTCTTTGGGGTTTTGGAGATTCTGGAGAATAGTTTAAATTAACTATTAGTGATGAAGGGTCCACTAGAGGATTGGAATCTTTAAACTCTGTGGGTGGATCAATCACCACAGAGGATATTAGTTTCCCTGATGGGAATAGGATGGTGGTTTATATTGAGGGCAGTCTTTACCTAAGTGCGGTCCTCCACACTCGGTACAACTTAGAGAGTCATCACGAGCTTGTTGTTTTTGTTGTCTAGTAGGGCAATTATTGATTATATGGCCGGTCTGTTCGCAATGAATGCATTTATTTTGTCGTTGGTAACAGTTGTTATATAGATGTCCTCTCTTCCCACAAAATTTGCAGTAGGGACGAGAACGACAGTCTCGAACATCATGACCAGGCTTTTTGCAATAATTACAAGTCACATTCGAGGAATTTCTATTATTAGTTCTTGGAGATCCATTCCACTGTTGTTGGTTTCTATTGTTGTTGTTCCTATTTGTGTTATTACCAAAAGTTCTAGGAGGTGTTCGACTCCTTGACCTATTATTTCTATTATTATTAATAGAATTTTGCTTATAAGGAACATTTTTCGCTTTATCCTGTTGACTAGTTACTTGAGCAAAAGTTGGTTGATTAGGATGATTAGAAAAATAAGTTGGAGGAAGTAGGGGGTTGAGCAATTTCAGAATATTGATTATTATTAGTCGTATTGGGAACTGCATTCACTTGAATTGGCAATCCCAATTGTTGTTGTCGTGGCGTCATTTGAGGTTGGAAATTAGTTAGATCAATTAATTCTGGGATGGTGGTTTTATTTGTCACTTTATTTGGAGTTTGTATAGGATAAGACCTTTGTGGTAATTCTTGGGTTTGATAATTTGTATAGATTTGATCAATTATATTGACCAAATCATCCCAAGATATTTCCTCTCTTCTGGACATTTCACAAATCATGACATGTGATTTTACTGTCTGCTGGATATGTAGAGGTAAACTATTGATTAATTTTTCTCTAAGGATCATTAAAGTTTCAATTTCCGCTGTAGGAAAAGCTTTTTCTGCTAACCCTTGCAAGCGCAGAGCAAACAAGGGGATGGTTTCATTATAATCCATTATTGCATTTTCAAAATTTGTCTGATCAGTTTTGTTTTGCTTTGAAATATATTTATTAAACCATTGTGTAAGTTCATAGACTATAATAGTATATCCAGAGTTGTTTTTCATTAAAAGATCATATACAGTCTTAATATGTCCTTCTAGATGTAAACCAAGATAAGTTCTCCATTCATCTGTAGAAGACTGTGGGTACATAGTTTTAACATATTCTTCAAATCTGGTGAGAAATTGGGGAAAAGTCTCTCCGTCTTCCAATTCTATATTTACCTAGAGGGATCATTTTAGTAGGTTTCTTTTGGAGTGCAAGTTGCTGAACTAGTTGGGATAAAGTCTGTAGCATCTGCTGATTTTGAGCTATTAGTTCTCGATTTTGGGACAATAGTTCATTCATAATCCTTGAGTCAACTAATGTATAAGTAGGTGAAGTTTGAATTGGCTGAGTCTGAGGTAGCGATTGTGTAGGCATATTTGGCAAGTTGTAAAGTAAATGGTTGCTGTTGTGATAGAGGTGGAATAGAAGAAGATACTCTAGGATCAATAGGAGCTGAAATATTAGAAGTTGCAGTTGTAAATAAAGGTAAATTAGAACTAATAGGAAATGGATATGCTAGAGAACTTTGAACAGTGTTTGACCAATTTACATTAGACTGGGAAAACTCCAATGATGTCATTGGTGGTACCCAATTTTGTTGAGTTAAAAGCATGGAAATACTAGTAGAAGGATTACTTACAACATTAGATGTGTTAACATTAGTGTCAGTTTTTAAAGTCATAGTTATTGGAACAGTTTCAGTATCTACCTTTCCTTCCATTGTTTCTAAATGTTCAGTGGACATGATATTAATATATAAGTATGGAACACACACAAGAAATCAGAAAACCAATAAAACTAAACTGGTATACTGGTACGTAATATAAATAATACTCACTAGTTAGCTAGTGTTTACAATTTACAACAATTGGCAACAGAACAAAGACACAGAACTGTAGTGTAGAAACTACGCTCTGCTACCAATGTTATAATTTTAACTGGGGGTTTAAAGTAAAGTTATGGTGATTATTGATCACGAGGGTCAGTTGACCAATTTGTAGCTCACACACAATTTGGGAACAACGATATCCCCAAGGGAAAGTTTCAATAACTTTCTACAGTTACAACTGTCTCTGAACTTATACCAATTAAAAAATATAAGAATATGTGTTACGTACCAGTGCTAACTCCAAAAAAAAATGATTGATGAGATGATAAATAGATAGGCAATTCAGAGAGAAGTTATTTCTTCTGAGACCACACAACCAGTGCAAAGGAAAAGGTAAGCTTCTTAAAGTTAGGAAAACATGCGACACAACACTCAAGCAAAAAAAATAAAATATATAGAATTAGAACAAATAATAGTGTCCACACATGCAAGCAAAGTATAAGAGGAACAATTAATGGTATGATATTTACCTGAATTCAAGCATAGAAAGGTAATCCTCTAAACACACTTATACTTACATGTGGGAAAAATAATAAACAAGTTAATAAAATGATTTAATAAAGTATAATAAATAAACACTTATATACATATATATATATATATATATATATATATATATATATATATATATATATATATATATATTTAGGGTGGTGGTGAAAACAGAAATAATGTTTAATAACCTTAATATAATTGAACTGGTAAACCTTTTTAGTTCATTTGATAAAAATAGTGTAATTTATACATATACTCACTGATTCATTGCGCTAGTATACAAATTTTATAAGATTCACACAAAAATAATACCAATAATAGATAATATTTCCAATATAAATTAATGTTTTTATAGTGATGTAATCAATATATATATATTTCAATAATATTTAATTCTATTAATTTTTAAAGTATATAATTGACTTCACCTTCATTTTTGGTCCTTTATATGAAGAAAACCTTATTAGATCAATGTCTTTTGTTTCACACAAATCCTTGTATGTCAAGGAACAATATGATTAACACTGCACTTTACACTTGAAATGTTTTAGTACAAAACACTGGTAATGTTATTTATACTTTCAGAGGTGATAATAAGAGTGTTAAAAAAATAATCTTAAACACACCACAAATAAAGTCTTGGTACTTTTAGTGATGATTACAACAATTATAATCAATTAAGGTTCCTCAAGTTTGAAAAATTATGAAGGTTACACGGATATTTATGAGATGGGGAAACAACAAAGTGTCCTGACCATGAAAATCTGGGGAAAACAAATGCTCCCTTTTGGCTATGGATATCTGGGAAAAACAAACAAAGTGTCCCAGACCACGGAAATCTATTGTACACTAGGTCTCCTGACCATGGAAATATATGAGATGGGGAAGCAAACGCTCCCTGACCATGGATCTATAAGAGATGGGGAAGCAAATGCTCCCTGACCATGAATCTATAAGAGATGGGGAAGCAAATGCTCCCTGACCATGAACCTATAATATATATATAATTCTATATAGTTCTTTTGAACTCTATAAAAACTAATTTTTATACCTAATTATTATTATAACAAATTATATACATGAAACTACTGATAGAACCTATATAAAAAAACTAAACCTAACTTACCTCAATTAAATTGAGGTCTTTACTTGTCTCTTTTTGAAGAAATATTCAACACACACGTCAAATTAGAGATTTGGAGTCCTTTATGAATAATTAAATCATAATTAATCATTTATTTGAGTTTACCAGAATAGATACATTGAGTAAAAGTAAAAATCCATACCTTAGTTTATCCAGGAAAGCACTTGATATATATATATATATAAACTCATGTAAATAAGCAAATAAGAGCTAGATTAGGAAGTATGAATAATGAATATAAAAGCCAAAGCAATATCAAAACAAAACATTACTCATGAAAAACATCTGAAATCATAGAAAAAGCATGCTTGATGACATATGTTAATAAAACATACTAGAGTAAATGAGTATGATATCAAGATATAAGGGAAAATTCCTTACAATATATATATATATATATATATATATATTAGGGATGGAGTGAAGTATCGGTAAAAATTTTGGTATATGAATTGATAAAGTATCAGTATATTTTCAGGTATCCAGTATTGGTATTGGTAATAATATTTATATATATATATATATATATATATATATATATATATATATATATATATATATATATATATATATATATATATATATATATATATATATATATATATATATATTTTGATGGGATGACTAATCAGCATCAGCAATGAGAATCAGAAGAATTATCAATTTTCATGGAATCTGAATCAGCATCAGAATCAGAATTTTCCTTCAACTTTTCCAAATATCACATTTCTGGTTATTTTAAAAAATAAAGCATTTTACAGAGTAAATGTTAAATACCAAATATATATATAACATTCGCCAGGTTAGGAGTATTTGCTGGCTGTTAGCGTAAATTTACCCTTCAAGTTCAGGTTAGGTTAAATAGAACTAGTTTGTTAAATTTAATAACTTATTTGATCTTGCAAACTAGTTTGACAACCTAACCTGGCTTGAAAGGTAAACTTACACTAACAAAGTAAATAGGTCTAACCTGACCAATGATGGCTATCTTGGTACCTTAATTTTATTATTATTATTATTATATATATATATATATATATATATATATATATATATATATATATATATATATATATATATATATATATATATATATATATTAAGCTGACTGGGGGTGGAATTTTGCCAGGGTTGCCTAAATTTGTAAAGATGTCAAAAGCACTGAAATTTTAGGTTAAGAAAATTAGATATAGTTTTAATTGAGATTTATTTAATTATACGGTATGAGTAGAATAGTCAACATTTACTTAAATTAACGATTATATGTATATTCTCCAAAAAATTATCAGAAAATTACAGATTTTGTATAATAAAAGTTCAAAAAAATGAAAAAAAAATTTTATTTTTTTTTCTTATTCACAGTGAAAGATTCACCAAAACCCCAAAGAGTAGAGGACCAAGAGTCAGAAAGTAGGGAAAGATCAGTAGAACTCCACCCACTTTCTTACTACATATTGTTAAAGTTGCAGACGAATGCCAAGCTTTATGATGTTTAAAATCTATTTTCGCTACCTTAAGTGCATTTTAATTTGATAAATTTTACTTTTCACCCCATTTAACTAGTTTTTCTTCACTATACATTGCATTTCCAGTTTATATTTTGAATAGATTATAGGTATGAGACGAACCCTGCATATTTACCATTTTAAAAATTGATTTCTTACCATGAACTAAACACTTACCTAATATACTGAGTAGAGTCAAGAAGTGGTACTGGTAACGTGTATTAAAAGGTTTGCATTATTTTGCCTAAAAGTTTGTTCACATCACGTGACCAATACAAATCAAAAGAATCGAAAACAAAATCGAGGCTTGACACTAAAGTTTGCAAAACCCGAATGTAAATATTTGGATTTATGGTAACGTTCCTTTGAATTGTCTTCAATATGTGTAAAAGGAACTGTTTCATGGTAAATTATGAAACCATAATATTACTTAACTTTCCGAACTATACTTCAAATATTCTGACACACCCAAAAAACAACTGAATAGTGAAAAACAAGGCCAACACCCACACGAGGGAGCATAGACGTGGGAGTCATACCGTGTGGGAGTATAGTAAAAGTAATTAGTAATTCAGATCAATGCTATAAATTTAGGACAATCTGGAATCCAGATTTTTGCCGCCAAAAAAGTAAAATAAATTTAAAATGGCTTCATAAATAACAAAGGCTTATTTTGATAATCACAAATATTTTTATGTTTGTCTTTATTTTTTTTATTAAAGTTTTATAGGAAAAATTATAATATTTGTACAAAAAATTGATTAACAATCTGGTAACTTATATGTTTAAAATTGGCAACGATCAGGGACGAGCTATCGACGTTGCTGAAAGTTTGAATTAAACTCAAATGCAAAAGGGGCTTATCCCTGTTTGTATATGAATCACCCCCACCCATCATAATATATTTATACTGTGGTGTGAGTTTCTGCAGTGTTGCCAATTTTTAAACAAATTAACGCTAAATCTCACTGAAAAAAAATGCTATAAGATACTCAAATTTTGAAAAAAGATGAAAAATTTTTTGCAAAGTAACTTGCAATAATAAAAATTTTGTAATATAAGAAAAAAGAATATTATATATTCTTTAACTATTTAGTCTTTTATTTTCATTTTACATAGTTTCAGCTGTTACATTAAATCAGTTTCACAATAGATTTTTTTTAATGCATTTTGGACCTTGCACGGGAATCTGATTTACAAATTTTGAAGTCCTTATATATATATCAGTGTAAACCGAACTTAAATGAAATCTCTCATTCAGAAAACATTAATTAGAATGCGAAAATTTTAATCCTGATTGTCTTTTTACGATATTTTTGGTCTGTTATTTTCTTATTTATATATTCCTTTTTAGTATTTTATTTGAAATTAATTTTCTTATGTACCTTGAAAATGGGTAGAAGTGTAAGTCACCCGAAAGTAAAGAGAAAGGAATTTTAACCCTTACTCTTTCATTATCTAATTTTGTATCCCAGAAACTATTTTTTTGCAAGCTATGAAGAAATGGTTTTGCACGGTTTCTTCCTGCAAACACTGCTGGCCAGTGTTTAAAGGATCAAATAACCCATTTATGATAGATAAATAAATCGCAAGATAAATAAAGATAAATAAATTTTGGGTCTAAAATATTATTATTATTATTATTATTATTATTATTATTATTATTATTATTATTATTATTATTATTATTATTATTATTATTATTATTATTATTATTATTATTATTATTATTTATTATCTTATTATTATTATTATTATTATTATTATTATTATTATTATTATTATTATTATTATTATTATTATTATTATTATTATTATTATTATTATTATTATTATTATTATTATTATTATTATTATTATTATTATTATTTATTATTACTATTATATTTTCTATATCTTATTAATATTATTCCGTTCACTTTTTTCGTTCATTTGATTTTTATAAGAATTTTGGTCAAACCTATATTAAGGTGCTTCACCAAATGTATATATATATAAATTTGTTTAAATAAAAGTCAAAGAATTTTATATTTTAAATTTATATATTTTAATAATAACAAGACCATATTAAATAATAATAAATAAATAAATAATAATAATAATAATAATAATAATAATAATAATAATAATAATAATAATAATAATAATAATAATAATAATAATAATAATAATAATAACAAGCCCTATAAGCGTATCTATATATTTTAATAATAACAAGACCATAATAAAATAATAATAAATAAAATAAATAAATAAATAAATAGTAATAATAATAATAATAATTTTTTTAAATAAATAATAATAATAATAAAATAAATAATATTATAATATTAATAATAATAATAATAATAATAATAATAATAATAATAATAATAATAATAATAATAATAATAATGATAACAACCATAAGCGTATCCCGTAGGGATACCCATATGAGCTTGTTATTATTATTATTATTATTATTATTATTATTATTATTATTATTATTATTATTATTATTATTATTATTATTATTATGGTATTAATTTTTGTCTCAAATCATTTCAAGAAGCTTAATTCTATGAGCACCTACAGATTTATCTGCATTATTAGGGTTTAACTCACCTTCCTTTAAATTTTTAAATTCTGGTGAATTACTATTAAATTGCTGCAAAGAAAATCCGTAGGAGTTAAATATTGCATGTGAATTATGATAAGTAAGAGGGATATCACTCTGCTTATTTGATGAATAACCTATATTGTCCATATAATATAAGTGTACAAACGCTTTCTAAATTTATCCTCAAATAAATCAATCACAAATATCAAAATGGAGAATTAATATGATGTGCAAAGCTAACATTAGAATCGTTTGGACTCCAAGAGTCGAACTTCTTCCACCAAGGGGTCAAGCTTCTGCCGAGTATACTTTTTCAGCAGCACAGGTCCTGGTGAAGAAAGCCATGTAGGTAATCCTAAACCGGTCGAAGTTCGTCGAGGATAACAGAACAACCTTTCATGGGGAGTAGCGTTAGTGGCAGTACATAATAAGAGATCTTACAGAATGAAGAGCATCTGGTAATACAGATTCCCAATTATGAAGAGAAATATTCCGAGATTCTAGAGCCAAAGTAATAGTCTTCCAAATGATTCCCACAAACCTTTCACATTGGCCATTACCAGTTGGATGATAAGGAGTTGATCGACTGCTTGAGATACCATGGCAGAAAAGAAATGTCTTTAGAGACGAAGACATGAAAGAAGACCCTCTATCTGAGTGTATATAAGTAGGCAAACCAAAAATAGAAAATAAAGAAGTGAGGCAGCCTATAACAGTCTCTGCTGAAGTGTCCTTGCACGGGAAGGCAAACGGAAACCTGGAGAACTCATCAACAATAATCAGTAGATATTTGTTTGAACTAGAAGAGATCAAAGGGCCCTTGAAGTCCATACTGAGTCTGTCAAACGGCCGCATAGCATGTATCAATTCTTCAGAAGCAGGTTTGTAAAACTTAGGCTTAACTCTGCAACAAACAGGACAAGAGGATGTTACTTTCTTAATATCTTCTACTGAGTATGGAAGATTCCTACTACGAACGAAATGGAGAAGTCGCGTAATACCAGGGTGACAAAGAGCACTGTGAAGTTCTGACAGTTTTGAAGTAAGTGTAGCAGCACAAGAACCTCGAGAAAGAGCATCAGCCGCAATATTGAACTTTCCAGGTCTATAAGTTATATCAAATGAATAAGGCATTAATTCAGTCTTCCATCTGAGAATTTTGTCATTCTTAATTTTGCTCCTATGCTTAGTACTAAACATAAAAGAGACGGATCTCTGATCTGTAATTAAAGAGAAATGCCTAGCAGCCAAGAAATGGTGCCATTTTCTGATGGACTCTATTATAGCATAGGCTTCTTTTTCTATAGAGGAATGTTTCCTCTCTGAGGGAGAGAGAGATCTTGAATAAAATGCTACAGGACATCCTTCCTGACTCAGAGTAGCCCCAATGGCAGCTTCAGAAGCATCAGTTTCCAGAGTAAAAGGGAGATGATCGTCTATCTTCATTTTCACCGAAGTAAGAATAGCCTCTTTTAAGTCGGAGATAGCGGCTCTTGCACGTTCATCCAAAGGCAAGGAGGCATCAATTAATGGTCGAATTCTTTCCTGAATAACGAGGAATCCACCGGGAGTAGTAAGCAAACAATCCTATAAGACGAGAGAGACTTCTTTTAGTGTCAGGCAGAGGCATATGTTTTAAAGGGTCAAGTCGTTCTGGATCAGGTCTTAATTCGTTAAATCGTACTTCGTATCCGAGCAAACGCACAGATTCAGCAGAATAAACACATTTGTCATCGTTAAGGGTCATGTTTAAGAGTTTCGCCACTTCAAAGAATTTCAACAGATTCTTGTCATGTTCTTCTTTAGTAATTCCACAAATAGTCACATCATCAAGATAGGCGTAAGTTCCTGAAAGATTATAGTTGCGTATAATTTCATCCATAATTCTCTGAAAGCAAGCTACTCCGTTCGTTAACCCAAAACTTAAGCTCTTAAATTGATATAGTCATCCATTCGCTTCAAAAGCAGTATAATGTCTTTCTTCTTTCAAGAGAGGAACCAAGTGATAAGCACTTTTCAAATCTATGGTGCTGAAAAATTTATAATTGGCTATTTTATTTACTAAATCATCGATTACTAGGTAGAGGATAGGCGTCAAGGTAAGTAAACTTGTTAATAGTTTGAGAGTAATCAATTACAAGACGCCTTTTGTTTCGTTGATTGACAATTAAAACTTGCGCTCTCCATGGGGATTGACTGTTCTCAATTATATTCCTCAGACAATAATCGATTAATCTCTGATCTGATGAAGTCAGAATCTTTAACTCCAAACTTTCTTGATTTAGTTGCTATTGGACGACAATCTGAAGACAAACTGGAAAATACCCTAGGTGGAGTTATTGACAGAGCAGTTAAAGCACAAATGTCAAGAGAGGGTTCGGGTCCGTCATAGCGCAAGTTGATATTTGAATGTTTCTTCAGAAAAGGAAGGCCCAACACTACATCAGTACATAATTGTTTCATTATCAATAGCTTGATTCGAGAATAAAGCCTGCCTCTAACTTTTATATCACAGTAACAAACTTTATCAATGACAGATTGATAACTTGACGAGGCCAAGGAAACGACACCAGAATAAGAAGAAGTAGAAATCTTGAGGCGATGAACAATAGCTTCAGACACGAAATTCTCTGAGCTCCCCGTGTCAATAAGAGCGTTAACATTCTCACCATTCAGAGTCACATCTATGAAAGACTTCTTAAGGACATCAGGAACACATGCAAGTACTGAGAAAGCAGAAACCGCATTGCCAGTTTTGCTCCTACATACTCTGGCATAATGTCCGAGCTTCCGACATTTTCGACAGGTAGCATTTCGAGCAGGACATACAGAGCGAGAATGTCGATCACCCCCACAGAAATAACACTGAATCTTTCTAATGTTGGAATCAGAGGCTGCACATACATCTCCAGTAGTAGCAACTTTAGTTTCCTCCAGTTCAATAACTTGAGCAGAACTTGAGATGTCTGAACTCTCCTGATAAGAATGAGAATCTCTAAAAGCAATCTCCAAACTTCTTGCCTGGTTAACAGCATTAGTTAAATCCAAAGACTTATTTTCTAGGAGTCTAGTCCTAATCTGTTGAGAGTTTAAACCAGTTATGAAAGTATCTCTAATATATTCATTTTTATACTGCTTCAGCAGAAACGGATCGAAAGTTGCAATCTATGCTTAGTTTATAAAGGGCTCTCAGATATTCATCAATAGTCTCACTAGATGTTTGTTTTCGCGTAGACAAATGATGCCGAGCGACAACTTCATTAGCAGGCTTAATAAAAGCATCTTTAAGAGTATTCAAGGCTTCATCGAAAGTAGTACAGTCAACGATAATTTCAAAATTCTCGGAAGATAAAGAGTTCGCCAAAATCCCCAAGTAAGCATTCTCCGAGGCCTCAATAGTTTCTTTAAAACGAGTAAACACATACAACCAATGCTTGAAGACTCTAGGAGCCTCAGGAGACGTAGGAAGAACTTCTAGTTTCTCAGGCCGAAGTCCTCTCTCCATATTTTGTTCAGTTGAATAAAATGTAATAACCAAAAGAAATTAGGAGTAATTTTAGGCTTTATTCAACTGACAAAGCAGATCTACAAATAAATAATAATAATGATTAATAATAACAACAATAACAATAATCATAAAGTAAATAGATATATACAAAAAAATAACATACCAAACTAAATTGAGAGTCCCGTCTTCATAATTATTTGAAGTCAATTAGAATACTGAATTTTATTATGAGAAACAACGGTATATATACTACAAAATTTAGTTGGGTGGTAATGTAAATATTAGGATTTTGACATAGTTGGTTGTTCTAATTTTATGCGTAGCAATATAAACTAAATCAGATAATATATATATATATATATATATATATATATATATATATATATATATATATATATATATATATATATATATATATATAATATATATATATATATATATATATATATATATATATATATATATGCCAGTAAAATAATAGGCAACTGTTTAACAATAATAATGGGTCTTGCTTTTTTATTGGATTCAATCTTTGTATCTAAGTCATCACTTTTTTTATATTCTTTATCAATAATTCAAAAATTAAGCTATATACTACAATAGAATTTTTGTATCATTATAGTGAAATATCCTGTTTTTAGGTTTTCTTTCTTTTAAAAATTATATATAAGATATTAATGTAGGCCTATTTTACAATTTAATTATCAATGACTACTTTTATCTATATAATGTATGTTAGTTTATCAAGTTTATGTATATATTTTTTAGTAATGTTTAACTTTTACGCATTACTACATTTACCATACTACTGAGTAAAGAAAATATTTCTTAATTCAATACATTGAACTTAAAAGATATTTTTAGATATATAATCTTGCTGTAACTTGGAGTAAGAAAGAAAAATGGTAATTAATTTATGAATGTTCATATTTTTTTCAGAAATTTATATATATCTATTTGTTATTGATTTTTAAAATATATTTAAAAATGGAAAGTATGACTGTTAAACAATCTATTGGGAAAATGTGAGTAATTTTATTTTTATTTTTTTTATTAAAAAATAAAATTTGTTATGTTAGGGATGAAAATTTATCTAGTAGCTTTAGATTAACAAAATTTAATTAATCTGTGTAACATTATATTTTTAGTGGGATTATAACCTATTTGAAAAAAAGTATTGATCTAGATTATAAATTTTTGTTTCCTACATGTATAGTTTGTAATAATTACTACTTTTTTTATATATATAATAAAAAGTGATTGGAATTTTAAGTATTATAATTTTTATTATTTTCAGCCTGTGTTGTGAGTGTGGTACTCCAATAGATCCTAATCCCTCTAACCAGTGCATTGGTTGTATACGGACAAAAGTTGACATTACAGAAGATATTCCTAAATCTGCACCGTTATGTTTTTGTAGAGGCTGTGAGAGATATTTAGATCCACCCAGTTGTTGGCTGAAGGCTGCTCTGGAATCCAGAGAGTTGTTGCGCCTTTGCTTAAAGAAAGTCAAGGGTTTAAACCAAGTTAGGCTTGTAAATGCTGGTTTTTTATGGACAGAAGAACATTCCAAAAGAATTAAAGTAAGGTTTACTATTTTTACTGAACAAGAATTTTTTTTTTTTTTTTTTTAATAACCTTAAATCAGTAATAGAGATTATTAATTAATTTTAAGATAAATTTGTGTATCAAATTTTAAATAAATTTTTAACCAATTTTAGTGGTTTTTAACCTTTATGAAACAATTTTTATGTTGCAGGTGAAATTGACAGTTGAAAAAGAAATTCATTCTGGAGCAGTTTTACAACAACAATTTGTTATCGAGTTTATAATACAGCATCAACTTTGTGATGAATGCCACAGGGTTGAGGCCAAAGATTATTGGAATTCTCTTATTCAGGTAGCTTTCCTTATTGTATTTTTGAAACTTATTACCAAATAAATATGTAACTGTAAACTTACTACTAAAAAAATGGATATATATATTAAAAGTCTTCTGGAATAATTATATCATGTGGACATGTGCAACATTTAACAAATTATTAAAGATAAAAATTAGCTTCTACCTGATGTATATCAAACAAATGATCCACATCCACAGATGTTCACTTTCTGGCACGCGCTTGTGTCAAAAAACTCATACCTTTTACATGACTATACTGTTCAAAACGTTTAACTTTAGTCACATTTGCAAAATTTGTTGCACTGTAGAATGGATTTTTAAGGTAGCTTGTATAGATTTGAATTATTATTATTATTATTACTATTATTATTATTATTATTATTATTATTAAATCTTTCTTGTATACTATGGTTTATACAATGATATTTGAACCATTTTACCTCATTAATAGAAAAAAGTTAATAGCTTATCTTTTATGTTGTAACAATTTTAAAAAGAAACATTTACAGCTTATTAGGCGAGTCATAGAATACTTAACTTTTATTAAATTTAATATTTAACATAGCTTAAGATAGTAAGTTCAAGTACATGTTTTTATTTATTTTTTTTTTTTTTTTTTTTTTTTTTTTTTTTTTTTAGCTTCGCCAAAAGACCGATCACAAACGAACCTTTTATTACTTGGAACAGTTAATTGCCAAGCACAGGGTTCACACACAAACCTCAAACATAAAAGCAGCTCACGGTAAGATTATTTTGAATAACAGAGACAGGTCAAGGTGAGCCAGTGCGTAGAGATCGATGTATTTTATTCTTGAATAATTATTTGTTTATTGCTCTGGATCATTAAGAAATTCTAAGATTATCATGTAAGAATTCTGTAGAACATGTTTTGCTTAGTAGATTTTATTAGTCATGAGAAAATTTTTTTTTTCAAGTTTGCAGCATTGTGTATAATATACAAAGGACTTCGTCTGTTCAAGTAAATTACGCAGGAAATTTTCAATTTTCCAAATTGGACAGAATCAGTTAACTTTAGAAACTTTGTCCAAAAGTCATGCGACTGAATCACAAATAGTTTCTGAATATTTAAGTTTATTTCTAGAATTATATATCAAACATCAGCTGTATTCCCAATTACAAGAGATTGTACAAAGATATGAATATGCAATGTTGTACACATAAATTGTCATTTAAATCATATCTTCACCTTCCTTCCTTATTTTCTTTTTCGAATTGACGTTTTGATTGCATTTTCTAATATCCCTCAATTCTGTAATATAGAATAGTCTAGGTAGTGTCACATTTAGTATAACATTAAGGTGTAAGTAATTTTTTATTTAAACGTTGCAGGTGGAATGGATTTCTATTTTGGATCGGAACAAGCCTCTAATAAAATGTTGGATTTCCTAACTTCTGTCGTTCCTTGCAAATGGACTAAGTCTAAAAAACTTAAGTCACATGATATTCATTCGAATACATATAATTATAAAATTACATACAGGTATTTATTATTATTATTATTATTGTTGTTGTTGTTGTTGTTGTTGTTGTTGTTGTTGTTGTTGTTGTTGTTGTTGTTGTTGTTATTATTATTATTATTATTATTATTATAACATGTTTTATCTTGTTTGTTGCTTTTGGATCATTTTTTTTCATATTTCTTAGTTCTTACTACTAAAAACTTTTAAATAAGGACTAAAACAACGACAAATAAAAATGTTATTTAAAATTTACCTTTTTGAGGCGCTTTAAAAATAAGAAAGATTTTTATTTATTTTTTTTTTTTTGGAGGGGGGGAGAAAATGATTCCTTTTTGTTTATACGAGTGTTCATTGAACAAGGTTTTCATTTCTAACACTTATATATATATATAATTTTTTCAGTGTTGAAATTGTCCCTATATGTAAGGACAGTGTGGTATGTCTCCCAGCCAAACTTTCACATCAATTAGGGGGAATTTCTCAGCTATGTATTGTGTTAAGAGTGACCAACAATATCTTTTTAATTGATCCATCTACTGCTCAGGGTAAGTAATTTTTGTATTTTTTAATAATGATAATTGAGCTAATTTCATATATCAGCTTGAAAACCTAATCTCAGATATTACTATTCTAACTTGTGGATTAGATTCAGTGTCTCTCTTTTCGACAATTTATAACATTTATCCACTTAGAAAGACAACACAGGAGCCATCAAGATCTTAAGTTTTTGATTACCACTCTCTAATTATGAGAATAAAAGAGCTGAAAAGATTTTGTCTTAAGCTTTAGATGTTTACTCACCATTTTCGTTATTTCGACATTAACTAATTAGAAAATTTCCATTAGATCCACTACTAACACCATTCTAATCTTTCTTGTAATTCTGCTCTTTATTGTCAGAATATTATTTATTACCCACTATTAACCCCGGAATTTTTTTGCTTCAATCCTCAAAGTTCATTGTTCTTTTTATGTCACTTTGCAATCTCCGTTTTATAAATTTCTCTCTCTCTCTCTCTCTCTCTAAAAAAATAATTATTAATTATTTAAACTGCCAAGTACGTTTTTTCATTCATAACTCATTTTGTAAAGGATATTTTATTTCATTCTCTAACATTATCTCAATCCCAAATAAAATTTTTAACATATGTTGGATGAAGAATTATTAAAATTTATATATGGGTATAGATGGAGGGAATAATAATCTCCCTGTAGAACAATATCAGTCGTTTCCCCTTCGTGCGTCAGTTTGCATCCATTATCATATAGTCAGTCGTTCAATAATTTTCACTTGAACGATAAAAGCATTAAAGGGACAAATATGATACCTTATACAAAATCCACCACAAAGTTTCACAGTTTTTATTCAGTCCCTGTATAATATATATATATATATATATATATATATATATATATATATATATATATATATATATATATATATATATATATATATATATATATATATATATATATATATATATATATATATATATATATATATATATATATATATATATATATATTTAAATTATTTTAACATTTCAATAACCGCAATAAGTTGGAAAATAAAGAAGACTCCTCCTTCGGGGTCGAACCACAGTATGTTGTGATTGAGAACAACAAAACCGTGATTGAGAACAACAAAACCTCAACGCTTTACTGTTGGGCTATCTTCAAACCCCAAAAAGTTCGGTTTAAGAAAAACTTTAAGCAAACCAGCCCCCATCAAGGCATTATCACCAATGTTAAAATAATTTAAAATCTTGAGAATGAAGGAAGGACAGGGTGAAGACCTGGTGATAATGCCTTGATGGGAGCTTGTTTTCTTGAATTGATCTTTAATCGAACTTTTTTGGGTTCGAGAATAGCTAAACGGTAAAGCGTGGAACTTTTATTGTTCTCAGTCGCAACATGAGGTGGTTCGATTCCAAAGAAGGAAAGTCTACTTTGTCTTCTCGTAAGTGTTCTAGATTTTCCACCCTATATATATATATATATATATATATATATATATATATATATATATATATATATATATATATATATATATATATATATATATATATATATATATATATATATATATATAT
>SEYY01009384.1:0-17500 GCA_009176605.1 Armadillidium nasatum | reverse complement strand
ATAAGAATTACCAATATGGAGATATTACTTAAAATGTTAGCCTCTATTAAGTGAAAATTTGGCTCCACCTGGTCTAACATTTTGGCTCACCACTGTTACAACCAGAGTAAATCTACAAAAACGAATGGTGGTTTTGAACTTCCCAGGGATAACATTAACGCCATGCAAAATATAAAAGTTTTCTAAAATTATCGAGCGGCCAACTTCCATTATTTTGGTACGGAAAAAATGGATTGACCCTATATATATATATATATATATATATATATATATATATATATATATATTATATATATATATATATATATATATATATATATATATATATAACACTGACATACACAACAACATACAAACCTCAATTGCAATCTACAAACAATTTATACGCCCCACCATCAACTATGCCTCCCCATCTGGCACCCTCTGCTCTCCGACCAAAACTTAACGACACTCCAAATAACACAAAATAAAGCCCTTCGCACCATTACCGGCTGCACACCCACAACCCCTCAACAACACCTTACATAACGAAACCAAGATACTACCTATAAGGAATCACCTCGAAATGATAGGCACCCAATTCTACGCAAAAACACGTTCTACCCACACACCCATGTCACAAAACTCTACTCCAACCTACCAAACAAAGACTAAAAATACCTCCATCGTCCACCGGAGCCATTTACAAACAGATCCTAAATCACATACCCCCTCCTCCCCCCAATACCACAACAACCAAACATATACACACTCAACTAACACATTCATATATGATCAACAGACCTCCAAACAAGCATCCTTAACGAACCCCCTCCCGAAATAAACCCCGACTTCCAACAACCTCCCAAGACACTTACAAATCTCACTAGCAAGATTGAGATGCGGGCACCACCCAAACTTACAACATTACAAACACAATTCAATTTAAACCAGGCAACATCTTCCACTTGTACCAGATGCAAAAGGGCCCCGGAGACCGTAAATCACTTTCTTTTACACTGTCCCTCCAACTGTCGCCCCAAAATCTTCTGGGGCATCACTTCTTTGAAAGATCTCTGGACGAGACCGACTGCGGCGGGAGGCTTCATTAGCGAAGTGTGGCCGCCTCAACAGGGGGTGAGAAGGTAAAAAAAAAAAAAAAAAAAAAAAAAAAAAAAAAAAAAAGGTATATATATATATATATAATATATATATATATATATATATATATATATATATATATATATATATATATATATATATATATATATATATAATATATATATATATATATATATTATATATATTATATATATTGTGTGAGTCACATTAGAGAAAAATGGGAGTGGGGTTCTTCATCTAGGTTGGGAATAGTGTATGAGAGGAGGGACTAAAGTATGTAATACGTTATTATTATTATCATTTTTAGTTTTTGTTTATTTGTTTTTAAAATTTTAGTTCTATGGCAATAATAAATTTTTTGGTTTGTTCTTTGCAGTAAGATATTATAGATTAATATTTTCTAACTGATACATTTTATATTTTGGTGAAGAAATTGATTTTTTTTTTTTAATTAGCATTTTGAAAATCAATTATATCAAAATAATAGTCCAGCAACCACATATAGTGATACCTGAAAATGGAAACTCTCGATATTCTTATTAAAATACTTCTTTCACTAAATTGTACCAGGCTTAATGATAAAAACTTATTACATCAGATAAATAAATGTGAATGCAGTCATAATAGAGAAATCTGGGATTATTTTTTTGTAGAAAATAATAATACAAGAAAATTAACTTACTAAAAAAATTTTATGGTAAAATGAAAGTCAGGGAAGAAATGTATGAAAAGAAAAGATGGAATATAAGTTTAAAAAAAAAAAAAAATTTAATAACTGAAAGATAGGTAGATATCGCAAGCGAGAACATTTAAAGTAGCTTATGTAAAGCGTTTTATGGCTTCTCAAAGTTCTATGAAGGACATGTAATGTGGTTATTGCTTTAAAAAAAAAAAAAAAAATTATTAAAGGGTTATAAATAATTGAGAGGGGTTCAACTCTTCACTTTTCTAAACGGATGTAAAACAATAATCTACAAGCACTGTATTGTCCAGATTGTGAAAACCCAAATAAGTTTCTATATCAGTCAAAAAGTGCCTGTCACAGCTTTACCAGACATTAGATTTACAGAAATGAGTAACATGCCTCTTGTTTTATTAACTTCTACTGCCCAGGTAAGCCACAGTGTGGGCCTGATTTTTAAATTTTCCATTTAAATATTCATAAACAATTTTTTTTAAAATAAGGATTATTTTATTTATAATGATAAATGAGTTCATTTTTGTTACAAAATCTACTATAGACAAGTAAAAAATATTTATTGCGCCTTATTTATTATCCCCATGTTTGGACAAACAAATGCACAAGCTTTATTAATATTAAATTTAGTTCTTCCAGAAGACTGACATCGTGGTCAGCTATTATGTCAGTAAAATTTTTTTTTTTATAGAAAATGTACATTTACAATAAGAGAATTAAAAAAAACTAAAATGACACTTTCTGAAAGAGTTATACTTGGAAAATTTCAAATTATCCTAAACTAAATATATACTAATTATCTGCTTATTTTTTTTTTTTTTTAGCATTGTATTTTATGATTAATAACAACATTTTTATTGGTTTTTAATATAGAATTAAATGCTTAAATTTTACCCTATATTATGGCCTGGAAATTCTATGCATTGAAGTCATAAATTTTTACAGACTCTTCAACTAAGATATATTTCTTAGTTATTATATTAAAGCAGCGGTTCCCAACCTGGGGTACGCGTACCCCTGGGGGTACGCCTGCTATCGATTGGGGGTACTCAAAAAAATATATGGATTAATTAAAAAAGAATGTAAAAGAAAAAATTAATAGAATATAGATTACAGAATATCAAATTACGAAATTAAATTATTGTTCTTTATATATATATATATATATATATATATATATATATATATATATATATTATATATATATATATATATATATATATATATATATATATATATATATATATATATATATATTATATAGCGGATTTGTGTGTGTACGAAGGGGTACGCAAGGAAAAAAAAGGTTGGGAACCGCTGTATTAAAGAACTACTATACTTACTAATCATTTTTCGTAAAAAAAGGAAAGCATGATTTCACAGAGTATATGTCTTTCAGAAGGATTAATATTTGCTGGTATGATTGAAAGAATTTCGTGAACAAGTTTCCAACTTGACAGAGTCTCCTACTGATAATTCCATTTCTTAATTGTTGAAAATAGTGATCAAGTCCTTTGGAAGCAAAACTGAAGTCTTTCGGTAAGATATCTGTTAGAAAATAAATAAATAAAAATTAAAGTCCTGATAAGTTAACAAATAATATATATATATATATATATATATATATATATATATATATATATATATATATATATATATATATATATATATATATATATATATATATATATATATATATATATATATAAGAAAATTTAATTGAGGTTTATTTAATTATAAGAAAGGTGTAGAATAGCGAACATTCACGTAAATTAATGATTATATGCATTTTCTCCGAAAAATTTTCAGATAATTACAGATTTTGTATAAAAAAAGTACAAGTTTTGTATAAACAAAGTACAAAACTTTCTTAAAATTTTTTTTATGATTCACAATAGTGATTCAACAGGTTTACCCAGGTAAGACCCTAAGGTAAAGTTTGAAAAAAATGTAAGACATAAAATTATCAATATAACCTGTATTAATACATATCATTGTTATTTTATTACTGTGTATCAAATTTCCATCATTTAGCTACATTATTTCAAAATTATTATTTTGTTTATACTTTCAGTCAATATTGCTAAAAGATCAATTTCAGTTATGGGAGTACTTTACAATGTTTCAGGATAGGCTCAAAATAGCTAAAGTTTTCAACCAAATTTTTATGGGGCATCAAAATCAAAACACAAAGATGAACATTCACAAGCAGAAAAGGAGTAGTCAAAAGAAACAAAAGAAAAAAAAAAATATTAAAAAAACAAGAAAAAAAGTCTTAATTTTCTTATATTTTGTTTGAAATTTTTTTATTTGACTGACTGAGCTGGAATTTTCAGGGTATATGCATTTTTTCCAGAAGTTCTAAGCTGATTTTGAGCGTTTTCTGAGTCTATAACGGTTTGAAAGTTATTTGGACCCAAAGTTGAAAAAAAAATGAATAGCGGAGTCAAACCACTGGTCCACATGAGCTGAAAATTTAACTGAATATCTTAGCCACAATTTCTTGCGTTAGTGGGAACAGATTTTTGATATCATGTCTAGAAAAAAATTACAAGCACTTGAAAATATTTTTGCGAAAATCGTACCTTTCTGGAGAAAAAAATTATTTAAAAAAAATGTTACCTACTAATTTTTTTATTTTTAAATATTGTTCAGAGGAGGGACAGGGCTACAACTTTTATTTAGTGAATTATTAAATGATATTTGTTTGAAGCTAGACATAGCCTCTCAAACTTTTGGAATTTTTGAAATTTGGTAAAAAAGGAACCTATTTTGAGAAGTTATACCTCGAAACCAACGAATCATATTGAATAAAATATGGAAATAAATTTGTAGTCCCATCCCTCCTCTATACACCCACCAAATATAAGAAATGTTATAGTTGTAGTTTTTTTAAAAAATTTATTTTGTCCAAAAAGGTGATTTAAAAAAAAAAAAAAAAAACTCGATTGTTGGTCAGTTTTAGGCTTATAAAATACTTTATTATAACTCTTGGAACAAAATTTATTAGAGGATTTTATAACCCATAGAATTCTGAATATGCAGTTCAAATTTCAGGTCATTCCGAAAAGTGGTTTGGCCCCACCATTCATTTGAAAAAGGGTCAAATTTTCAAGAAAAAAAAACAAAAAACAAAAACAAAACACACTTTAACTGTTACAGACTCAGAAAACTCTAGAAATGGACTTTTTTTTTTTCACCGGTAAAAAAGCTATATACACTGAAAATTTCAGGAGAATCGATTTTTTTTTTTTTTTGAAATTGGACTTTCACTTAAGTATAATTTTTCATTTTAACACCAGGGGCAATCCCAGATTTTCCCTATTTTTAGCTGGGACCGGGGTCAGTAAAAATGTTCGGGGTCCCAGTCGGTCCACACACACACACATATATATATATATATATATATATATATATATATATATATATATATATATATATATATATATATATATATATATATATATATATATATATATATATATATATATATATATATATATAATCTTAATTGATTATTTTAAAATAATTTAATTATAGTGATTCATCAAAATTGGAATTTGATTACTATAAGCCCCTTTTGTTTAGCTGAAATTTTGGAAACTATACATTGGTAAGTTTTCACGTAATAAATGAAAAATTACAGTTATTTTCAGTTACACGCAATAAAGATTTTTGTTCAGAAAAAAGTACAATATTGATATTTAATCTGGCTTCTTATTTGATTTCCGGTTAAGCATTGCTGAAAAGTGAAAGTTGAATTCATAGTTATCATAATATTTTAAATTTGAAACCTTGTATTTGTGACTAAACTGAACTATATATATATATATATATATATATATATATATATATATATATATATATATATATATATATATATATATATATATATATATATATATATATATATATATATATATATATATATATATATATATATATATATATATATATATATATATATATATATATATATATATATATATATATATATATATATATATGAATGGAGTGAAGTATCGGTAACTGTATAAAGCTTTCAGATATTAGTATCGGCAAAAAAATGATCGATACTGATGCCAGGAATTTTAAAGTAACTTAATCACAATGGCTCATTTTTTTTTGAATGTTCAATTTCTTTGACTGTAAAGTTTTGAATACCACGAAACATTGTTTTTCGTGAATTTCCAAATTTTCAGTTACCTAATTAATTAATAATTTACCGTTCATTAAATTTTTTGGCTTATATTCTATATCTCTGTAACTACATATCCGATCCTAATTAAATTAGAACAGTTAACTAATTAATTAATATTTAACCGTTCATTAAATTTTTTGGTATATTCTATATCTCTGTAACTACATATCCGATACTAATTAAATTAGAACAGTTAACTTTTTAATTAATAATTAACCGTTCATTAAATATTATAGCTTATATTCTATATCTCTGTAACTACATATCCGATCCTAATTAAATTAGAACAGTTAACTACTTATACTTGTTATACTTAATTGTTTATTTAATTACTTACATAAATCATGCAATTTTCATTAATATTACGTAATATATTATCACGTCGCTTCCCGATAATTATGTTTCCAGTAGATTGATTGATATGTTGCTTTTCACTAAAAGTAATTTTCGGAAATGCGCAAAACTGTTCTCCATTTATTTTCATGCCATTTCCTTCATATCATTTGGTTAGTTTCCTTAAATAGTTTATTTTTATTTTAATCCCTAATTTAATCCTTAATTATTAATATGGTAACCAAGGTACATTAATATATATATATATATATATATATATATATATATATATATATATATATATATATATATATATATATATATATATATATATATATATATATATATATATATATATATATATATATATATATATATATATATATATAGTTGCTTCTCGTCTTCAACATCCCGATTCCAATCTTGTCGATATAGATGGGATTTCCCGGTGGGGCCACAGTAACCTTGTGAAATTCAACTCTTTGAAAACTTAAATTCAAACATCTATCTCTCAAAAACCCCTCTCAACTTTCCTATTTCCTTCGACGGCTCTTCTGTCTCACCTGTGAACAACAAAAAATATTCTTAGTCTGAACATAAAGAATAAATTATCTTTCAAACATCATATCACAAAGGTTGCTAAATTGGCCTCTAAAAACCTGGGAGTTCTTTTCAGATTGCGGGAATTTTTTTTCTTATAAACAGTTACTCCAATTATATACGGGTTTTATCTGTCCTTGCATGGAGTACCGTTCTAACATTTGGGGTGGTTCCAGTTCCATCCTTCTTTTGTATAAGGTTGAATCTAAGACTAAAAGACTAATAAACTGTCCCCAACATTCTCTTTTCTATAGGTACTACAATCGGTGGTGCTTAAAGGAGTTGACCTCTAGCATTTCAACACCACTGCGTCGCCCTTGCAGCACAAAGGGTACCTTGCTTGCACATGAATTTTGAATGAGCAATGCAAACTCAAGGCTTGACATTGTGATAACTCCTTCTTTCCAGCAACCTGTTCTGTAGAACACTCTATCTTCTGTTTTTCCTGCCGTAATTAAAAAACCTCTCTCTAAATGCTCTGTCTGCGCCTACCTAAGGGATCTACGTTAGGTTTGGGATTATTTATTTAATTACGCCTCCTCCTTGAAATGGGCTCTGTTCATGAGTGATATATATATATATATATATATATATATATATATATATATATATATATATATATATATATATATATATATATATATATATATATATATATATATATATATATATATATATATATAGGAGAGGGAAGAAGAGCTACTGAGGCTATGAGATTCCCACCTATTGGGTATCTGGGATGTTAAGGATACTTCCCATCTCATCTCGGTGCCTAATGGTTCGCTCCCTTTCGTGCTCAACTCCACCTTCTACACGGAGTAGGCTCTCCTTAACACACACAAAACACTATTACAGACACACACCCTCTTTAAAAAAGAAAATTATTAATGATGGGGTCAACAACAGTAGCCTCGGAGAAGCTCCGGGGCGACTTCCCAAAATAGCCCCTCATCTATCCCTAACCCCGTCACCACTTGGGAGTTGGTGGCCTCCGGTGATGAGGTTGGTACGAACAAGACTCTGCAGCCTGCTTGTCCTGATGCACGGTCTAATTTTCTTTTTCATTAATTTCTACAACATTCGAGGTCTACACTCCAATTTCCACTTTGTTAAACATCACCTCTCTTATTCTAGACCTAAACTCTTATTATTGAACGAAACTCTGATGTTTGAGAGTTCTGATAGCAAACCCTATTCCGTTTCCTCCTACTGTCTCTATCCTCAATTTTCAGCCACAGTCGGTTGTCGTGTATACGTGCGCAACGATGTCGTTTGTTCTCGTATCTCTAATTTGGAGTCTTCCGAATTTTCCACCTTATGGCTTAGGCTCTCTTGCCATTCTACGACTAAATTCATTTGTTCTGTTTATTTTTTGTTCTGTTTATTTATCTCCTAATTCTACTAACTATTCTAAATTCTTCGACAATGTAAACTCCAAAATAGAGCACATTCTTACTTCTCCTTTCTCTGAAATTATCATATTAAGTGATTTCAATGTTCACCACCGTCAATGGCTTTCTTTCTAGTTCTCATGATACAGCTAATGAACGTGCCAAAACGACCTTGAGCAGTTGGTGCAGCTATCTACTCATATCCCTGGTCGTCTCGGAAATGAACCCAACATTTTAGACTTTTTCTAACTTCTAATCCTTCTCTTTATACTGTTAAACTCTTTCCTCCTCTAGTTTCCTCCATATCACCTCATCTCTGTATCCTTTTCAAGTCTTCATTTCTATTAAAAGGAAACGTTTGTGGCATTTCGTTACAGCAAGCTGGTCGGACTTGCGGTCATACTTCTTTGATTTCCCGTGGAATGATTATTGCTTTCGTCGGAAGGGGTGTGCAGAACGCATTATAGAGGTGATTCTCTCTGGCATGGATGTGTACATTCCATATTCTTTCCCTTCTGCTAACCTAACAAACCTTGGTTTAACTCTGCTTGTTCTATCGCTATCCGCCACAGGGATGATGGCTTCAAGGATTATCATCGTTTTCAAACTCCAGAAACTCACGCAACTTATATTTCATCCTGGAATCGGGCAAAATCTATCCTTCGTAACACTAAAAACTCTTTTCTCCGTAGAAAATACAATTTTCATTCTGGTTCCTCCTCTTGACGTTCTTTCTGGTATTTTGCAAACAATGTCAACTCTAACTGATTCTTCCTCTTTCCCTCCTTTAGTATCCTCCGACGGCCCAACTGCAGTTTTGAAGTCGTCTAAAGATGAACTCTTCGCTCAAACTTTTGACTACTTCAACCTTAGACGATTCCGGAGCTATTCCTCCTCCTTATAAGTCCTTTATGCCTACAAGTATAATTTCTACTAAACTAAAGATGTTATTTCTGCTTTCTCAGAGCTTATCACCAATCAGACTTACGTTCCTAATGGTATCCCTCCTGTGGTTCTCAAAACTTATGCTTCCGAGCTTGCATCTTGCCTTGGTAAACTATTTTGTCTGTCTTTTTACTTCAACCTTCCCTTCCTGGTGGAAACGTGCGCTCATTCAGCCTGTGCCGAAGAAGGTGGATTCCTTTCAACCCTCCAACTAACGTCCCATTTCTTTAACTTGCGTTCTATCTAAAGTTTTCGAGTCTATCCTCAACAGGTAGATTTGGTAACATCTCAAATCTTTAATTCTTATCTCTTATAGCCAGAATGGCTTCCGTAAGAAACGCTCTACTGGTGATCCATCTTTTCCTTCTTTCTGACTCTTGATCTTCTGCTCTACAGCATTTCAGTGAATTTTCTGCTGTCGCGCTGGGCACTTCTAAAACCTTCGATGGCATCTGGTACAAAGCTTTGATTTCTAAACTTCCATCTTTTAGAAACTATCCTTCTCTCTAATTTTCTTTCCGGTCTTTCTAGAGCTGTTGTAGACAGCAACCGTTCGTCCTTTAAATCTATTAATAGTAGTGTTCCTCGGTATTCTATCCTGTCCACAAAACTTTTTCCACTTTTCATTAATGATCTTCTCTTTATTACTTCATTACCTATCCACTCCTATGCTGATGACTCCACCCTTCATTATTCCTTTCAGCTTGAAAGGCGCCCCTTCCAGCTAGAATGATGGCCTTGGAGCAACTGACCTCTGATCTTTCTCGCGTTTCAAATCGAGGCAGAGAAAACATAGTTGTTTTCAATGCCTTAAAAGCTCAGTTCCTCCATATCTCTACTCGACACTATCTTCAACACAACTCAAGCCTTCATCTGTCCTTAATATTCTCGGTGTTTCTTTTTCTCATGATTTTTCTTGGAATGATCCCATTACTTCTCTTTCCAAACAAGCTTCTAAAAAGTTGGGCGTTCTATTGCTCCTTCGTGATTTTTTTGAGTCAATCCAGCTGCTTTCTCTTTATAGGGGTGTTGTTCTCTCCTGGGGTGGTTCCATTCACGCAGTTCTCCAATCTCTTTCTACCATCGAACTGTTCGTCACTCACTCTATACTATCGCTGAATTTTTCGGTTGCATTTATTCTTCATTGAGAAGGGCTCGTGAAACATGTCTTTCTACAAAGTCTTATCCTTTCTGTCCAAATGTCTGACCCCAGACTTATCAGCTGTCTAATATTATACGTACTCTACTGGTAAAGTCTGAAACACACTCCTTTCATTTGTTTTCCCAACTTCTTTTGTCATGTCAGCTTTTAACGAATAGGTTCTGGTATTGTCCCAACTCTGGTGGAAATTAGTAGGACTCTAGTCTTTACCAACCAGAAGAGACAGTGTGTGTGTATATATATATATATATATATATATATATATATATATATATATATATATATATATATATATATATATATATATATATATATATATATATATATATATATATATATATATAAAATTGTAAAATGCATATTATTTAATTAACCATATTCTATTCTAAAATCTTTAAAGCAATCTTTAATCCCCAGTAAATTTATATTTTTTTCTTACGTTTTCTGAAAATAGTTGTATTTGCTGATGTATATTGAACATTTTATTTATTTATCTGTGTTACATAATATATATATATATATATATATATATATATATATATATATATATATATATATATATATATATATATATATATATATATATATATATATATATATATATATATATATATATATATTTGGGTCCAAATAACTTTCAAACCACTATTTTTAGACTCAGAAAAATGCTCGAAATCAACTCAGAACTTTGGGAAAAAAATGCATATACCCTGAAAATTTCAGTTCAATCAGTCAAATAATAAAAAAAAAATTTCAAATAATATATAAGAAAATTAAGATTCTTTTCTTCTTTTTTCAATATTTTCTTTTTCTTTTGACCGTTCCTTTTCTGTTAGTGAATTTTCATTTTTGTGTTTTTGATTTTAGGTGCCCCCATAAAGAGTTGGTTGAAAATTTTTTTCCTTCTGGCACCCGGAGGTCCTCTTCTAATTTTCTAACTGAAGATGTTACATTTAGCTATTTCCAGCCTATCCTGAAGCATTGTAAAGTACTCTCATACTGCTGAAGCTGATCTTTTAACCATGTTGACTGAAGTATAAACAAAATAATAATTTTGCAATAATGTAGCTAAATGATACAATTTTAATACAGCAATAAAATAACAATATGTATAAATACAGGTTATACTGATAATTTTATATCTTACATTTTTTCAAACTTTATCTTAGGGTCTTACCTAGGTAAACCTGTTGAATCATTATTATGAATAAAAAATAAAATAAAAAATAAATGTTTTTTTTTTTTTAAACTTTTATTATGCAAAATCTGTAATTTTCTAATATTTTTTCGGAGAAAATACATATGATCATTAATTTAGTGAATGTTGACTACTCTACTTCCTTATAAATAAACCTCAATTAAATTTATATATAATTTTCTTACCCTAAAATTTAAGTGCTTTTGACCTCTTTACAAATTTTAGACAACCACGGCCAGAACCCAGGCTCCGTCCCGACCCCGGAAAACTTCCAGCCCCGGTGGGTCCCTAATGAAAGGTGGAGTCATCAGCAAAGGAGTGGATAGGCAATGAAGTAATAGAGAGAAGATCATTAATGAAGAGTGGAAAAAGTTTTGGGTCAAGACAGAATACCGAGGAGCAGCACTATTAATAGATTCAAAGGATGAACGGTGGCCGTCTACAACAGCAGCTATAGAACGACTGGGAAGAGAATTAGAGAGAAGAACAGTTCCGAAAGAGGGAAGTTATTAAATCAAAGTTTCGTACCAGACGCTATAGAAGGTTTTTAGAAATGCCCAGAGCGACAGCAAAAGATTCACCGAAATGCTGAAGAGAGGAGGACCAAGAGTCAAAGAGAAGGGAAAGAAGATCACAAGTAGAGCGTTTCTTACCAAAGCCATACTGACTATCAAAGGATAGATTCGAAAACTTTAGATAGAATGGAGGTTAATGGGGTGTTAGTTTGAGGGTTGAAAGGGGTTTTCCTTCTTCGGCACAGGCTGAATGAGCGCACGTTTACAGGTTGAAGTAAAAAGAAAGAGACAAAATAGTTTACCAAGGCAAGGTGCAAGCTCAGAAACACAAGTTTTGAGAACCACAGGAGGGATACCATCAGGACTGTACGTCTTCTTGATGTTAAGCTCTGAAAGAGCAGAAATGACATCTTTAGTAGAAACTACAATTGAAGGCATAAATTAGTTGGAAGAAGTTGAAGGAGGAATAGCTCCGGAATCGTCTAAGGTAAATTAGAGGCAAAAGTTTGAGCGAAGAGTTCTGCTTTAGATGAGGGCACAACGGCAGTTAAGCCATCGGAAGATACTATAGGACGGAAAGAGGAAGAAACAAAGTTAGAGTTAACATTGTTTGGAAAATGCCAGAAAGAACGTGAAGAAGAGGAACCAGAATGATAACTGCATTTTCACTGGAGAAAAGGTTTCATTGTTACGAATGATAGATTTTGCACGATTCCGGGATGAAAAGTAAGTTGCATGAGTTTCTAGAGTTTGAAAATGATGGCAATCCCTGAAGCCAACATCCCTGCGACGGACAGAGCGAGAACAAGCAGAGTTAAACCAAGTTTTGTTAGGCTTAGTAGAAGGGAAAGAATATGGAATGTACAACTCCATGCCAGAGAGATTCACCTCGTTAATGAGTTCTGCACACCCCTTGGGACATTTCCAACGGAAGCAATAATCATTCCACGGGAAATCAAAGAAGTGTGACCGCAAGTCCGACCAGCTTGCGATACCGAAACGTCACAAACACTTCCTTTCAATTGAAAGGAAGACTTGAAGAGATAGTAGAAGATAGAGATAAAGTGATCGGAGGAACCCAGAGAAAGAAAGTATAAGCAGAAGGATTAGAAAAAGGTCTAGAATGTTGGGTTCATCTCCAAGACGATCTCGAATACGAGTAGGGAGCTGCACCAACTGCTCAAGGTTGTTTTGGATAGCGAAATGGAAGGCACGTTCACCAGCTGTATCATAAGACCTAAAAGAAAGCCATTGGCGGTGGTGAACACTGAAATCATCTAATATGATGATTTCAGAGAAAGGAGATGAAGACAGAATGTGCTCCATTTTGGAGTTTAAATAGTCGAAAGAATTAGGAGATAAATAAACAGAACAAATGAATTTAGTTTAGAATGGCAAGTGAGCCTGAGCCATAAAGCGGAAAATTTCGAAGACTCAAAATTAGAGACACGAGAACAAACGACATTGTTCTATACGTATGCACAACCAACGCCTTTGGCTAAAAATTGAGGATAGAGACAGTAGGAGGAAACAGAATAGGGTTTGCTATCAAAATGCTTAAACATCTGAGTTTCGGTCAAGAACAAGAGGTGAGGTCTAGAAGAAAAGTATGTTAAACAAAGTGGAATTTGAAGTATAGACCGCGAATGCTGTAGAAAATAATAATAAAAAAAATAGACCGTGCATCAAGACAAGCCGATTGAAGAGTCCTGGTGCCACCAAGCCCATTACAGGAGGCCACAAACTTCCAAGTGATGACGGGGAAGGGGTGGATGAGGGGTTATTTTTGGAAGCCGCAACCTTGGGCTTCTCCGAGGCTACAGGCTACTGTTGTTGATGCCATTATTAATTTGCTTAAAAAAAAAAAAAAAGGGGTATGTGTCTGCAATAGTGTTTTATGAGTGTTAAGAAGAGCCTTCTCCGAGTAGAAGGTGAAGATGAACATGAAAGAAAGCCAACCATTGGGCACCAGGATATGTTGGGAAGTATCCTTAACATCCCATATACCCAATGGGGATAATCTCTTCGTCTCGGGATCGCTACTTCCCTCCCCCGTATATGTATATATATATATATATATATATATATATATATATATATATATATATATATATATATATATATATATTATATATATATATATATATATATATATATATATATATATATACCATCATTCACGAGCGAGCCCTTTTCAAGGAGGGGCATAATTAAAGAATTAAAAAAAAAAAAAAATACTCAATCCCGAACTTGACGTTGATTTCAAGGTAGTCACTGACAGAGCATATATATAGAGAGGTGTTTTTAAGTAGCAGGAAAAACAAGTTCCACAGTTCCACAGAACAGAGGTGGCTTAAAAGGAGGAGGTACCACAACATCAAGTCTTGAGTTTGCAATGCTCACACAAAGTTCATGTGCAATCAAGGTACCTCTTGTGCTGCAAGGGCGACGCAATGGTGGTGGAATGCGAGAGGTCAACTTCCTTGAGCACCTACCGTCGTAGTACCTGTAGAAAAGAGAGTGCACCAACGTCGCCTCGCAGAGAAAGAGGATCAACAAACTTGAAAGTAGGGGACAGTTTATTAGTCTTTTAGTCGTAGAATCAACCTTATCCAAAAGAAGGGTGGAACTGGAACCACCCCAAATGTGAGAGCAGTCATCCATGCAAGGGAGGGTAAGACCCTTATATAACTGAAGAAACTGTTTAGAATAAAAAAAATTTCCACAATCTGAATAGAACTTCCAGCTTTTTAGAGGCCACCTTAGCAACCTTTGTCATATGATGTTTCCAAGATAATTTATTGTTTATGTTCAAACCAAGAATATTTATGTCGTTCACAGGTGATACGGGTGAGCCGTTAAAGGAAATAAGAAAGCTGGGAGGTATTTTTGAGAGAGATGTGAATTTGAGTTTTCAAAGAATTGAATTTCAAAAGGTTAAGGTGGCCCCACCGGGAAATCCCATACATACCGACAAGATTGGGATCGGAAAGTTAAGGATGAGAAGCAACTCTAGAAGCAAAAGAGGAAACAGATTTGAAATGCGTAAAAGAATGGAGAGTTTTGAGACGTCGGCATAAGAATGAACAGAGTTAGAAGTACAGCTGAGGAGGTCGTTGATGAAAAGTAAGAATAAAGTAGGAGATAGAAAAGAACCCTGATGAACACCATATATTAATAATATATATATATATATATATATATATATATATATATATATATATATATATATATATATATATATATATATATATATATATATATATATATATATATATATATATAATATATATATATAGGTGCTTTGTTCTTTTATCTTGATGAAAAAATATTTAGATCGGAAAGATTGGTATTTGATTGTAAATTTTATTATTAATTTAAAAATAAGTCTTCTTTTTACAATTTTTGCGCTTCACCGCAAGTAATTTTTGCAAAAGAAAATTTAAAATTAATTTATTTCACTCAAATTCTCGTTTTAATGTTAAAGATGTGAATCGTTGAAAATGAATTGTGAATATAATTTCTGTTGGTTTCATAAGAATATTTTAAAAGAAACTGATGCAGTGAGATGTTTTCAGAAATATAAAATTACTATTGAAAATAAGTTATTTTTTTGATTAGGTTAGGTTGTGTTTGGTTGTTAGCTCACGATTTACATAAAACTATTTTCTCTATGTTTGTGCCAATTCAGTGTCAACTTCTGAGCCAATTGGAGGACATGACCACTTTTCAAATAGATGAGACGTTATTTCAAAGCGTAAAAATCATAAAGGACGCTATATATATATATATATATATATATATATATATATATATATATATATATATATATATATATATATATATATATATATATATATATATATATATATATATATATATATATATATATATCATTTATAAAATAAATAAAAAATGAAGCTCAAAAATGTTTAATACGCATTTCTTTCTATCATTAAAAATTATTATTTTCATTTTTAACTTCTAAGTAAAGACAGGCGGAGAAACCTTTCCGATCTAAATATTTTTTCGTCAAGATAAAAGAACGAAGGTCTATATATATATATATATATATATATATATATATATATATATATATATATATATATATATATATATATATATATATATATATATATATATATATATATATATATATATATATATATATATATATATATATATATATATATATATATATATATATATCATGTACTACCTCAGTTTCCATCTTAATATGTTACTGATAGATTAAATTAGGAATTAAGATAAAAATAAAATATTTTAGAAACAAACCAAATGGTATGAAAGAAATGGCTCGAAAATAAATGGAAACTCAGATTTGTGCATTTCAAAAAATTACTTTTAGTGGAAAGCAACATATTAATGTTCTGGAAACAAAATTATCGAGAAGTCAAACGGCAAAATAATACGCAATCTTAATAAAAAATTACATAATTTAATTAGTAATTAAATAAATGAACAATTAAGTATAACAAGTTGATCTATGCTATACAAAGAATTAATTGTCCTTATTTAACCAAAATCGTATGTGCAGTTACAGAGATATAGAATATAAGCCAAAAAATTTAATGAACTGTAAATTAGTAATTAATTAATTGAAAATTTGGAAAATCAAGAAAAACAATGCTTCGTGGTATTCGAAACTCTACAGTCAAAGAAATTGAACATTCAAAAAAATGTAAGCCAACAAGATTAAGTTACTTTAAAAAAATCTAGTATCGGTATCGGTCATTTTTACCGATACCGATATCTAAAAATATACCAATACTTCACTCCATCCATAATATATATATTGTTAAAGTAAATCTTTTTAGTGTAGTTTAATTAACAACCCATTTGAAGTAAATAAAACACTTTGTAATATTACATATTTACTTAGAGAAAAGGAAAAATATCACAGGCTATATGTTACATACCATTGTTTTTGTAACTACAAAAAGAGGATGGCCAAGTTGCCAGATTATTCTTTACATGATACATAGTAGCTAAATAAAAAAAATGCTCTATAAAAATAATGAATAAACAATATTTTCTTCAACACTCTCCCTTATTGTTTATTCTATAAAGGCTAGTCCATTCCTAATTTTTCATTCAGGATCATGAGTCTTGGCTTGTGTAGTGGCTTTGTGAGTCCATCTGCAAGTCGATTTTCACTGCTAACCTTGAGTACCTCAATTTCATCATTCTGAACTTTTTCTCTGACAAAGAAATGGCGTACCTTTATATGTTTAGTTCTTTTGTGAAATTCTGGATTCTTGCTGAGTTTGATTCGCTGCTTCATTGTCAATCCAAAGAGTGGGCTTCTTGTAAACTTTTGTGATCTCTCCTAGAAG
>SEYY01009383.1:17500-35000 GCA_009176605.1 Armadillidium nasatum | reverse complement strand
CGAAAACGGACTATGAATCTGACCACGCTTAAAATAAGTAGCCTGAATATAGCTACTTATAAAGATAAGGAGGAGGAGATTTTGGAGGTGATGAGGGAGAGGAACGTAGACATCATGGGTATGGCAGAGAACATTGTTTTCCAAACCTTCATAGGATTTAAAGCTAGAGAATTCGAAACGGTGCTGTTCTGTTGTCGTCTTATATTATTCTTGGGATCTGTAAATCTATCCAACTAATCACAGCACTTAACTGGGAAATAGCTAATAAAATATTAGCTTATTTATAAGTCATAGGAAACTGTGTTGCCTCCTATGGCGATACACCTCTGGATTATTAAGTTGGAGACAATCTGAATAGATGCAACTGTAAACGGACCATCAAAAAAATAAATAAATAAAAAATAAAATAACTATTCAATTTATTTTCTATCCTAAAATCACATAGATGCAAATTAAAGAATCATTTGAAGGCATGCTCTCTTCTGTATATTATGTTATGGTCCCAGTGAAGCCTATCGTGATCTAATGAAAAGAGCTTACATGTACATTGTCAGATGATGAAAACATTTTGAAAAATTGTTAGACTGTGTCATGTCAGTTCTAAGAAATCTCCTTTCTACAGAAAAAAATTTCAATTCTTTTAACCCATATTTGTATCTCTTGTTTATAAAAACTGTTTATATGCTTTCACCAATTTATCTGTGTATATATTTTATCCTACTTATCTAGTGTATTATTTTGTCTATAATTTAAGTTCTCATTGATTGAAGTTTGTGGAGTCGTTGGTTTGTTTTTTGTATCGATATGTAATTTTTGTTGTTCAACCAACTGCTTCATAACACGCTCTCACTTTTGAAAATTTCATGGTAAGGTCTAGTCGTCAAAAATGTAAGTTCATTCGCTTGTTTATCAAGTTCTCAAAATTCGAAGAAATAGGTATGAGTTATATATTTCTTTTTTCTAATCTGTCTAATGTCATATCTATTGCCTTCTACTCAAAAATATAACTGCTTAATGTTCTTAATTATATGGATTTCGTATAAGAAGGAACTTCAAGAAGAAAACCAACTTTTTGAAAAGGTTCAATAGTAAGTCTTCTCTCCTTTTTTAATTGTAAAATTAACTACGACCCTTCTCTTTCAGGTCTCATAATAAAAGCTCAAACCCAAGCTTTTATATGTTTTGAAATTTAAATGTTCTTGTTGAATTCTTCTGTACTGCCACCAGCATATTAATATATTTTCTTTATGAAAGAATAAAACTGTGTTCAATTCTCATGCATGCTCTCTTCTGTACATTATGTTATGGTCCCAGTGAAGCCTATCGTGATCTAATGAAAAGAGCTTACATACACATTGTCTGCAGATGATGAAAACATTTTGAAAAACTGTTTGACTGTGTCATGTCAGTTCTAAGAAATCTCCTTTCTACAGAAAAAAAATTTCAATTCTTTTAACCCATATTTGTATCTCTTGTTTTGAAATTTAAATGTTCTTGTTGAATTCTTCTGTACAGCCACCAGCATATTAATATATTTTCTTTATGAAAGAATAAAACTGTGTTCAATTCTCAATCAGTAGTCTAACATAACCGTTATAGAGTTAACTGGGTAACTCCTTACCTTTTTAATTACTACCATTCTGTTAGTACTGCTATGCACATCTAATTTCTGCATCCACTGACTAAAACCATTTCTCATACATTCCGTAATTAAAATTCTTATTATTCACCTGAATAATCTTAAATTTTTTATTATTAAAATTTATTTGTCTCTTTTTACCTACAACCATAAAGTTTATTTCAATCAATATTTGTAGTAATATAGGAAATCAAATTTATTACATTTCTATTGAGTTTGGTACTCGAAAAATCAATTTAAAATATTCATTTTAGTAATATATTTGAAACACAAACACTTTGGTTAATTGGTGTTATCACTTTTATTGTTCACGGTTGGCTACTAGATTTTCGTATGGTATAACTTTTCTCTTTGTCCTAGTTTTTTTTTTTTAGAATCTCTCTATTGCTTTTCTTAAATCTGCAATAATATTTATATATACGTAATATTAAATAAAAAATGTAAAAATATTAAGAATTTAAGAAAATAGTGAAGAGATATAGAAAAGCAAATCATATTGTAATGATCTATAGGCCATTGCCGCCTGATGATCATTGAATCGACAAACGTAAGAATCTTCGTAAGCCTAGGTTGGCTGAAGTTAAACCATAAGGTTAAACCTAGAAATGTGTCTTTTATGTGTTTTATTTTATTCAGTTCGTTTTCATTAAAAATTCATATAAAATATGTTTATTTATACGTACACGTATGAGCTATAAAGATTGTCTCTACAGTAAACCTTGTTCATGAGCCTTAAGTTTGCATCTTCAACCTAAAATGTATTTATGAAATTGTCATTGAAGTCTAGAGGTTAAAAACATAAAGTAGAGATTGCTAGAAGCCACAAGGGCGTATTGAGACAACCTAAGTCAAACTAAAGCAAGTACTTTGCATACTCAAATACATGCAAAATATTTTGGTTGAATTAACGATGCAGATGTCAGTTTTTATATTAGATCCCAATTCCAATAGGTTCCCCATGGGTTTAAATAAAAAGTTAAAAAGGTATTCCTTCTAGATGTGAGAAAGTATTTTTTTTAAAAAACAGAGTGGTTAATTTTTGGAAAAGTTCCGCAAGATATTATTGATAGTAACGATCTTTAAGAAAAAATTGGGTTATGTATGGTTAGTCTTTTACCTGGTATTTAGTTATTCCTAATATAAACTGGAAATGTAATATATATTGAAGAAAAACAATAAAAATGGGTCAAAATCAAATTCAAATTTAAAAATAAAGTACTTATATAGTAGAAAACATAAAAATTATCAATATTTCATAAGTACATTTTATTGCCTTTTTATTTATTTATTTATTTTATCACCTTTTTATTTATTTATTTATTTATTTAGTTTTTTTTGTTTTTTTTTTGCTGGCTGTTAGCATACATTTACCCTTTAAGTCAAGGTTAGGTTAAGTCAAACTAGTTAGATTTAATAATTTATATATCTACATTAGTATTGATATATTTTCCAATTATAACAAACTAGTTCAATATAACCTCTGGACTTAAAGGGTAAAACTATAATTAATGGGTAATAAATAGACCTAATCTAGCAAAAACCTATTATGCTAGGTTAGGCTAATAATTTATTGGTCTCTCTCTATATCATATTATAATATATATATTATATATATATATATATATATATATATATATATATATATATATATATATATATATATATATAAAAAATATAAATAAAAATAAATAAAAAAAAAAAAAAAAAAAAAAAAAAAAAAAATTTTTTTAAAACTTTTTTTTTTTTTGGGGGGGGGGGGGGCTCCAAAGTAGTTACAAATTTTCATATGATTCCCTCTAATACTAATCCAGCAATCTGGCAGTGGAAAGCCAAATGATATTACTCAAAAGTAGTACGATGTATTGCCAAATTATAGTAATGATTATTAAATTTTTTTTTTGTGTTCTTAGTTTACAAAATTGTTTTCTGTGCCTCAATTAACCTAAAAAAATTATTTCAGATTAATTTGTCTTCATAGTTTCGATATACAAAAAAAAAAAAAAAAAAAAAAAAAAAAAACTACCGAAAAAGATACGTTTATCATTTTTTAAAAATGTATTGGCAGATTTCTGCAAAATGTTGCCTAAATTATAAAAATATAAAATTATTTATATATTTATATATTATATATATATATATATATATATATATATATATATATATAATATATATATATATATATATATATATATATATATATATATATATATGTTTAGTTAGGTAATAAAGCCCAAACACTCAATGATCCTTTGTATTATTTTATCAATATGTGCTTTCAAGCAAGTAAATATCACATACAAACAAATGATAATAAGGATGTTATTTAAATGGTTATAATAACACACACAGTTCTGATAGCTTGCAATATTATCTTATGGTGATGGATACTATTAATTGACCAAACAATTAATATATAATTTAGTAAACATTGGACTCGACATCAGAGAGAAATAAATCTCTCTATGCCTAAAGCGTATGCACAACTACCTTTTCAAACTCTTATTTAAAATTCATTTTATTTGGGCCCTGCTGACATCATAGGGCATTCTCTTCTATCATTGGCCAGTTTAAAAGCTATTCTCAATATGACAGTATTATTATGCATAATTAAACCATTCTTTGTTTAGAAACCTTAATTAATTAATACGAAGTAACATTTAGCTACCATCCCCTTTAAGGATTTAAAAAAAAAAAAACTGTTGAAAAGTTTAATATTTTTTTTTGGTTGAAATAGTTTTACTTTTTGAACATCGTCATTTTTAGTAATCATCTCTTAAAAATTCATAATAATTTAAGGATAACAGTAAAGATCTGTTTGAGACCAAGGTGAGTAAATTTTAAAAAATTCTTTTGAAATTACATTTGCAATGTCACTGGACATCACATAAAGTATTTAATAAATAAAAATATTCTTGGATCAACATTTTGACACTTTTATATGTATATTTTGACCTAAATATTTTATTTTATTGTTATTAGCAGTATCTGAGCTTTCAGATCCTAAGAAGTCTTTTCTACAATGAACTCCAACAGCATGTCATATTCCTCAATATAATCAAATATTACATTGGTCATGAAGAGGAAGTGAAAAATTACCTATTTTTAACTTGTATTTATAAATATGCAACAGAATTCTTCTATACGCTCTCCAATTCTTATTTCTTAAATAATTTACGATTTTAACTTTCTCAACTTTACCTATTGTCCAAATTCTTTGACAAGTTGTGCATTTAGACATTTTGACAGTGTATTATGAAGATAAGAGCATTTGTTTAATTAACTAAAAAAAATTTAAATCATGTTTCTCACCATTCCAATTGGTAATTTCAAGCTTCCTGAATTGTTTAAAAAAATTTACCCACTAGAAGATTTGAGTCAACTAAAGAGCACACTGCATAGAGCTATATATATTGCATCAGGAGAGAACACTCCATGAAAATATCATGTCATTATAGGAATAAGAGTTAAAGATGCTTACTTAAGGGATTCCTCTTCAACAAATCCTGATATAATTCAGTCTACTTATATTCTATTTTACTATTCTAATTGAAAGGATTTTGAGAAATATTAATTATTAAATATTTATTTTAACTATTCTATTTACTACCTAAAATCACATCTGATTATTATTATTATTATTATTATTATTATTATTATTTTGGTATCATATTTAATATTACCAAAAATATTTCACACTATAATTAATATCTTTTAACTACAGTGGAATTTGTAAGATCTTTGATAATATATTACTAATAGTTGTAATAAGTTGTCTTTGTATATAGTGTGTTTTTTGGCATTATACTTTGACACAAGGAGTAGGGATTGACAGGAATAGCGAGAATATATATATATATATATATATATATATATATATATATATATATATATATATATATATATATATATATATATATATATATATATATATATATATATATATATATATATATATATAGTATGATTTTGCTTTATTTTTTAGTGTGAAGAAAAGTTTTGTATTACAATAGTAAAAATGATCTGATCTAATTCATTTGTCAATATTTAAGAAAGAAGAAAAATATTTTAACAAAGATTATTGAATTAAGAATCGCTGGCTTTGACTGATTTTATTAGCCATTGGATACATACAGGTAAGTACTAAAAATGTAGCTAAAATGTTTTTTAATAATGATGATAATAATAATACATAATTTTTATTCCAATGCTAATAACATTTGATTTGAAAATAAGGGAGAATTCTTAGTAGTGTATCATTGTAAATTACATACCAACTCAGTCAAAATAAGAAATGAACAAGCTCCCTATGCTGCAGGATTTTTAAATATTAGCTGGGCAATAAAATTTTGCCCCTCTTTAAAATTCTATATATATATAAAAAAAGGTTGTACAATTGCACAGTTATATGTCTCTGGATCTAAACTTACTACAACTGTATAACTAGCTGTGGTAGAAGTAGAGGAATCTTAATGAAGATATTTACCATCTTAAGCTTTTATAAATTATATTATATATATATATATATATATATATATATATATATATATATATATATATATATATATATATAGCATTATTTGAAAATGTAGAAAAATAGAAGGGAACTCGGAAACATTTGAATTTTTATTAGATGTCTTGGTTATATATATATATATATATATATATATATATATATATATATATATATATATATATATATATATATATATATATATATATATATATATTCAGAAATATACACCTAGTTAATGCTCATTCATATTAAGTCTTAGTGATCTTTTTTTTTCTTCTTTCTTTTTAGTGGATTTGGTTTGTTTGCTGTTTTGTAACTACTTTTAAAAGGTTCCTTTTTTTTCGCTTTTATATTACCTTAGCAAGCAATGGCATTTTGCCATTTTTTTTTATTACTTTATGCAAATTGGTATTTCATCATTGATTTTAAGTAAAATGATAACCAATCACCTAATAAGACATTGGAATTTCTTTGAGTGAAGTGTTGTCAAACATTAAGTCACAATTTATGCTATCATCTTAATAAACATGATCATTTACTAATTAATTTCTTAACTTTTAGTTCAATTTTCTTATGTAGCTACTGTTAAGAGTAGGATTGAAGTTTCAATGTAGTTATGTTATGTTAATACTTATTGCTTTTATAGCTGAGAGAAGTTGGTGTAAAGTATTTGTCTAACAAAATAGATCTTGAATTAAAAATTTGAGAATTCCTGGTCTGTATATTAGAGTTGAATCCTGTAATTGTTTGTATCTGCTATTTATACACATGTAGAGACTGACCAGGGCTTGGAATTTTGCTGGGGCCAGGGTCTCCCGAATTTGGCCTGGGCTTTGGCCAGCGTTGCCTAAAATTTGTAAAGAGGTCAAAAGCACTGAAATTTTAGGCTAAGAAAATTAGATATAATTTTAATATAAGGAAGGAATAGAATAGTCAATATTCACTTAAATTAATGATTATATGCATTTTCTCCGACAATATTTCAGTAAGTTACAGATTTTGTATAATAAAAGTTTAAAGAAACTATTGAAAATTTAGAATTTTTTTTTTTTCTGATTCACAATAGGGATTCAACAGGTTTACTTAGTAAGACCTTAATTAAAGTTTTGAAAAGATGTAAGATATAAAATTATCAATATAACCTATATTTATATATATCATTGCTATTTTATTGCTGTGTATCAAACTTGTATCATTTATCGAATTATTTCAAAATTATTATTTTGTTTATACTTTTAGTCACTATGGCTAAAAGATCAGCTTCAGCAGTATGGGAGTACTTTACAATGTTTCAGGATAGGCTCGAAATAGCTAAATGTAACATTTTCAGCCAGGAAATTTGAAGAGGACCTCTGGGTGCCCCAAGTAAAAAATTTTCAGCCAAATCTTTATAGGGGCTTCTAAAATCAAAACACAAAGATGAACTTTCACTAGCAGAAGAGAAGCGGTCAAAAAAAACAAAAAAAAAACAGAAAAGGAAAAAAATATTGAAAAAAACAAGTAGAAAAATCTAAATTTTCTTAATTTTTGTTTGATTTAATCCACCATTAATAAGTATAATTTGCTATTTTAACCCAGGCAGGTAAACCCCAGTTTTCCCTGATTTTTAGCTGGGGTTGGCCAGGGCCCAGTCGGTCCATGTACTTTACCTACCTTTTTCAAACTATATATTGGGATATTTTGGAAAATTCTGAGATCTTTTTGGAAGGTCATTGAAAAATTTCATCTCAGTCTCAGTTCAAAAGTTGCTTTCTCTACATTTTCCATATTTCATTAATCTGTTTTCAAATTGGAATGTAACTAATGTCATTGTTTGTGTGAAGGTAATTAATGTTTTACCAGTTGTAATTTGAAAAATAATCTTAATATTTTAAGATAATTAAACACCATAATAAATAATAGCAGTACTCTAATATCGATATGTCAACAAACTCCTCTCCTTTTTCATTGCTTGTGTTGTCACCTTATTTAGATTTTTTTTATTTTTTTTTGTGCATACGATTTAAGATTTTAACTGTTCTGTCATGAGGTGTTTTGCAGATTGCAGAAACATACATTTAGGTTCAATACAGATTGAATACAGTTGTTTTAGGGTAAATTATTACATTTCTAAGGTCGTCTTTTCAATGTATAAAACAACTTGATTCAATGTTTTTTTTTTTTTTTTTTTTTTATTTTTTTTTTTTTTTATCACAGTCTTTGTAGAAGTGAGGGCTGTTAAGTTGAGATTTTTGGGGACAATTAGAGCTCATAAAACAAGTAACAGTTCATTGGGAATTTACTCTTAAGTTTGTGGAGTTAATAAATTTAAACTTTATCAGCCCCAATTTCAGGGTAAAATTTGTAATTTTGAAGTTTTTTTTTTTTTTTTTTTAAATGCATCTGATACATAAACAAAAAAAAAATGACTAATTTTTTTTCGTGTTTTACACCATTACAAATTTGTATCTCATAATTACAAATAGAAATGTCTAGTACATTTTAACGTTATTATATCCTCTTGTATATATTCATTTCGGGTATATTGAAAAAGAAGTAAAATTATATCTTCAGAACATACTCATAAATAAACTGAAACCATTTGACATTTTTTATGTCACTATTTTTTAATAGAGAGCAATTCAAAACATTTGTGCATTATATATATATATATATATATATATATATATATATATATATATATATATATATATATATATATATATATATATATATATATATATATATATATATATATATATATTAATATATTAATCGTAAATTTAACCACTTTTAAAAAATAATAAAAGATAAAACACTAAAACAGGGATAACAATTAAAAAAGACATAAAAATAAAACAAAAGTGAAGGTTATACAATCATCACATTATGGAAGACTGACTCACTTCCCTCTTCAGACAACCTATATATATATATATATATATATATATATATAATATATATATATATATATATATATATATATATATATATATATATATATATATATATATATATATATATATATATATATATATATAATATATATATATATTATATATTTATTACTTTTAAATTTAGAGATTCTTATTTCAGTACATAAAATTACATATTCTTGAAGCTTTTGCAGATGAAGTAAAAAAGTATCAAAATTTCCATGGAAGTATATAAGAAAAAAAAAACATTTCAAAAATCTATTTTTAAATTGTTTTAATTGTGATCTTAAGAATAGTTGCTATTTTATTTTTTTTAATGGATGAAATAGAAAAGCGATGCAACTTGTGAATAATTGTCAGAATATCTAGGAGTAGGCTAATTGATTAAACATTCCTTCTGTCATTATTTGATACATTGTTGTGGCCAATTGAGTATCTTTCCTATACAAAGTGCAGTATCTATTTAATGGTGTTCAGGTGGAAGAATAGTCATTGGAAATTACGGTAAATGGGTAATCAATTGATTTCTGATAAACAGGGAAATAATATAGATTAGTAATTTGTGTTTGGTAGTTTTATGCATCAAATATGAGGATGGAAGAAAAGTTTTGCTTATCAGTTGCCTCATTACAGAGAAATAGAAGAAAGTGTATACGATTTTATGACAAGTAAGCAAATTGATTCTAAAAAAAAAAATATATCCCAAGATGCAAATATGACATTTGAGATACAGATATTGTTATTGCAATTTTTAAAACTAAAAGTGTACAGTATTTATTCACTTAAAAAAATTTTAACACCTATTTTGTATCGGTATTTACACATGAAAGCTTTGATAACAATTACATCAGAGAACAGAGAAGGAATAATTTTTTTCTCTAAATGTTGCATCTCTAAGTGTTTAATTTAATGAGATTAAAAATTTACTTGAACATATTTATTATAATAAGTTTGCATGTTCTGATGGTATACATGGAAGAATCCTAAAGGAAGGTAGTAATAGCATTGCATATGGTTTATATTTAATACTCACTAGGAAATACTCATAGGAAATAATATTAATATTAGTTAAAAATTATTCATTCAGAATAATAATAATAATAATAATAATAATAATAATAATAATAATAATAATAATAATAATAATAGTAAATAATAATAATAATAAATAATTGAAAGGAAGTTTACTTGTGAGAAATGTTTTGTTTTCAAGGTTAATGTTGTGTTTAAGTTTATGGACCATTAATTGATTATTATTATTATTAGTAGTAGTAGTAGTAGTAGTAGTAGTAATAATAATAAAAGCAATACCATTACCACCTTTAATTAAGAAATGAAAAATTTGATAATTTCATTTAAAGAGATTATTATTATTATTATTATTATTATTATTATTATTGTTATTATTATTATTATTATTATTATTATTATATGGGGAAAAAATTAGATACAAAAATTTGTTAAATTTTCATTAAAATAGGATTTGCAATAACTTGGATTAGAAATCGGACTCTGCCCAAAATCCTGGAATCGGTACTTTACTAATATATGTACTAAAGGAGTTGGACAAATATATGACAACGAAAGAAAAACAGGATGCGTAATGTGACAGACGTCTGCTACCAAAAATTGGACAGGTTGCCACAGACGCTTGTGTGTATGTCGCGTGTGAAAAGTAACTTATAACATTGATAGATAGTGACAGTTGCTTTGTGGTTAACATTGCCTTCTGGTACAAGTGGTGTATAGTTTCATAGAGGACAAATTGTTAGTACCCACATAGCAGGTGCGTCTGTGAGCAAAGTGGAAATATTATTTTGTGTAGCGCTAGGTATCGGATAACCACGAATGCGGATGTAAGACAAAACTGGAATGCAGACAGACGAACATTGACTTGGATTGTGACCAAAACTAAGTAAACAACAGTTGCAAAAGTTGCATCTAAACGGAAAAATCTAAGTTTGCAGTCTTGCAAAGTCTGTTAGCAGAAAAACAGTGAGGAGAAAACTCCATCGCCAAACCTCTTTTAAACGATGTGAATGCCAGAAAGAGAGTGAGAGTGTAACACTTATAAGGAGTGAACTGCTGGCCATTGAAAGGCAGTCCTTTGGTCAGATGCGTCGACCTTCACACTGTCCCCAACTTCCAGGATAGTTTATGTGTTGAGAATATCATTCCACGCCTATGATCAGATAAGTCTTATGGCATGAGTGAAGCATGGAGGAGGTTCCATCATAGTTTGTGTAGAACATATCAAGGTCCTTTGCAAGCCATATAATGCACGGTAATGTAATAATAGCTAGCGATTACGTACGCATTTTGGGCGATCAGTTTCATCCTCTGGTACATTGTTTTCTGGGGTGGCACCATTTAGCAAAATGATAGGGTCCCCAGTTCATGCAACTCTTAGTATCCAGTCGTGGTTTGATAAGCATACTGTTGAGGTGTAGCATCTTCTCTCGCCCCCGCAATTGCCAGACCTTCATCTTATAATAAGAACCTCTGTGGTCAATATTAGATCTCTGTCCACCACCAGAATCCCTACAGGAACCCGGTCTAGATTTGAATGCGGAATGGTACAACACCGTTATGCATCATCTAGCATTTATATTTGTTCATTTCTAGAATTCAGGCAGTTATGAATGCGAAAGGCGATGTAACTATATTTAGATATAATTCATGCTTTTGCCAAGTGTTTACCTATTTTGTCTAATGCTAGCTATATATATATATATATATATATATATATATATATATATATATATATATATATATATATATATATATATATATATATATATATATATATATATATATAGGGACCGACCGGGGTTGGGAATTTGGCCGGGCCGGGGTCACCCAAATTGGGGCCGGGGTTTCCTAAAATTTGTAAAGAGGTCAAAAGCACTGAAATTTAGGTTAAGAAAATTAATATAAGGTTTATTTAATTGTAAGGAAGGAGTAGAATAGTCAACATTCACTTAAATTAATGATTATATGCATTTTCTCCAAAAAAAAAAATCAAAAAATTACAGTTTTGTATAGTTAAAGTTTAAAAAAAGTAAAAATTAAAAAAAAAAAATATTCTAATTCATAATAGTGATTCAACAGTTTACTAAGTAAGACCCTAAGGTAAAGTTTGAAAAATGTAAGAAAATAAAATATAAAATTATCAATTTAACCTGTATTATTTATACATTGTTATTTATTGCCATGTATCAAACTTGTATCATTTAGCTGCATTATTTAAAAATTATTATTTTGTTTATACTTTCAGTCAATATGGCTAAAAGATCAGCTTCTGCAGTATTTGAGTACTTTACAATGTTTCAGGATAGGCTCGAAATAGCTAAATGTTAACATCTGCAGTCAGAAAATTAGAAGAGAACCTCCGGGTGCTACAAGTAAAAAAATTTCAAACAAATCTTTTTGGAGTATCTAAAATCAAAACACAAAGATGAACATTCACTAGCAGAAAAGGAGCGGTCAAAAGAAACAGAAAAGAAAAAAAATCTTAATTCTCTTATATTTTGTTTGAAAATTTTTTTTATTATTTGACTGATTGAGCTGAAATTTTCAAAGTATGTGAATTTTTTCACGAAGTTCTGAGTTGATTTCGAGCATTTTTTGAGTCTATAACGGTTTGAAACTTATTTGGACCCAAAGTTGAAAAAATGAATAACTGGATCAAACCACTGGTCCACATGAGCTGAAAATTTAGCTGAATACCTTTGCCCCAATTTCTTGCATTGGTGGGAATAGTTTTTTGATATCACGTCTAGGAAAAAGTTATATAAGCACTTGAAAAAAAATTTGCAAAAATCGTACCCTTCTGGAGGAAAAAATTATTTATAAAAAATGCTACCTACTATTTTTTTTTATTTGTGAATATTGTTTAGAAGAGGGCAGGGCAACAATATTTATTTAGTGCATATTTAAATGCTCTTTGTTTGAAGCGAGATATAGCCTCTCAAACTTTGGGAATTTTTGAAATTTGGCCAAAAATGGACCTTTTTGAAGGCTATATCTCAAAACCAACGAATGTCATCGAATAAAGTACATAGAGGAATTTGTAGCCCCACCCTCCTCTATACACACCAAAAATAGGAAATGTCATAGTTGTATTTTTTTTTTTTTTTAATTTGATTTTTTTAGTTTTTTTTTTTTTTTATAGTTGGTCAGTTTTTGGCTTATAACATTTTTCCTATAACTCTGGGAACAAAAGTCTATTAGAGACTTTTGTATCCCATTTAATTTTGAATAAATAGTCCAATTTTCAGCTCATTCTAAAAAGTGGTTTGGCACCGCCATTTAATTAAAAAAGGGTAAAATTTCAAAAAAAAAAAAAATAAAAAATATTTAACCGTAATAGACTCGGTAAAACGCTAGAAATGGACTTTTCTTACCGGTAAAAAATCTATATAACTGAAAGTTTCAGCAGAATCGGCTGAAAATTAAAAAAAAAAAAAAAAAAATTAAGTATAATTGCCATTTTAACCCCGGCCGGCAACCCCGGGCTTCCTATATATATATATATATATATATATATATATATATATATATATATATATATATATATATATATATATATATATATATATATATATATATATATATATATATATATATATATATATATATATATATATATATATATATATATATATATATATATATATATATATATATATATATATATATATATATATATATATATATATATATATATATATATATATATATATATATATATATATATATGTGTGTGTGTCGTGTCTCAAAAAATGTACTCACACTTTAACTGGGTTTTGCACATATATTTAACTTTGATCAAGGTGTTTATTAACATATTTACATGTCTAATAGGATAAATTAAAAAATGGAAATGGTTTATTGAGTAGATTGGCCTTTTCAGTAAGTCGATTACAGATTCTTGCGAGTTCGCAAATGTTCAGATTGATTTCCACCATTTTCAAAACAAAGTTTATAACATTGATCACCAGATACAACAACATCGCTTATCATATCAATTGGAATTTTAAGACTTTGTCTTCGAATTTCATCTTTCAGCTCAACGATTGTCGTTGGCTTTGCGGCGTAAACCTTATCCTTGAGGTATCCCTCAAAAAGAAATCCATTGGTGTTTGGTGTTGGGAGAGTGCAGGGAATTCAACAGCACCTCTTCGAACAATCCATCTTTCCGAAAGTGTTGCATAGAGATTGACCCATACATCACGATAGAAGTAGGGAGGTTCCCCATCTTTCTGGAAATAAAAGCCAAAAAAGAAAGGGCCTAGTCTGCTCAACGCTGATATTCCACAACACTCTGTAATTCCTGGTATGTTCAAATGATGCTCGATTGTAACATGTGGATTTTGACAAGCCCAATAGGTACAGCTGTGTCGATTAACAGACCCATTTAACTTAAATGTGGCCTCTTCCTCATTTTTACTCGGGTACCATTCACAGTATTCAACACTCCAATCAGGATCACCTTCATTAAGGGCGTGAATTAATGTTGGATCGTATCTTTTCCAATGACTTCGTTTAAACATGCGATGGACGCTCGATTTTGAAATTCCTGTCTTACGACCCGATTGTCGTATGGATTCTGATTCTCTTGGGGATCGAAGAAGGATGTCTTCCAATTGGTCTTGTCTTCTTGGGCTGGTAGATGTTCGAGGTCTTTCAGAACGCTGTTTATGGACTTTGTTAACAGTTCCATTCATTTCAAACTTGTCTCTAATATGAGCAATGGTATGTTGCGTTGAGGGATCTTTATTATACAGTCGTGTAAATCTTTGCATTTCCGTGCAACAGCAACACTTATGATGACAAATTTTCTTAACTCAAACGTTAATCGTATGTTTGGCATTATTGAATAATATTTTTATCTGTAACAAAAAAAAAAAAAAAAAAAAAAAAAGTGATGGGTCGATAAAAAGTTAGTACATTTATGTAATTATGTGGGTGGGATATATATATATATATATATATATATATATATATATATATATATATATATATATATATATATATATATATATATATATATATATATATATATATATATATATATATAATATATATATATATATATATATATTATATATTATATATAATTTTTTTTTATTTATTTTTTTAATTTATTATTTAAAAAAAAAATTTAAAAAATTAATTATTTAATAATTTTTTAATTTTTTTTTTATGTACAGTATTTTGTTTTTATTTTTCCCCCCGCGCATTTCCTTCCCCCTTTGTCTCCCTCCCTTCGCCCTATTATTATCCCCCACATCCCTCGCCTCCCTATGTCTTTCCACCCTCGCGACTCCCGTTTTTCAAAACGGCCTTGAGCTTGTCCTGGGCCATCATGCGTGGAAGACCAATCAGACCGCCCTTCATTTCTTAGCATTTCCAGAGAGGGAGAGAGAGTTTCAGTTTTATTGTGTAATTGGTTGCCAAAGGTGTCAGATCTTTAGGGAATATATTACCAGAAATGTGGATACATCTAGTTCGTTACAGTGTTTTAAATGTATTTATAATTTATTAAATTATAGTTTGCGTGTCATTTTATCGAATTTTTTTTTTTTATACAAGTGTTTTGCATTTTTGGATGAGTTGCCAAATTAACCAGATTTTATTAACGGCAAAATAAGTTCATGCTTTTATGAAACGTTTTTAACAGTTACTTGGATTTATAAAGTAAGTGCAAATTTTACTTGTTTATGTTTATTTATTTATTTATTTTTTTTACATAAGATTTTTCTTGTATTTCGTAGTTATTATTATTATTATTATTATTATTATTATTATTAATCGAAAATTAGTGATATATATATATATAATTTTTCCATAATAGTACGGAGAAAATATTATTATTATATATATTATATATATTAAAAAAAAATTAAAAAAAATATAATTATATAATATATATATATATATATATATATATATATATATATATATATATATATATATATATATATATATATATATATATATATATATATATATATATATATATATATATATATATATATATATATATATATCCAACTTGTTGCCTCATGTTCAAGCACGGTCGGGAGAAGTCCTTGCCTTGGAAGTTGCTTCATGAATTGTTATTCATGAGCCTCCTCTTCGGATTTCTCTTTTGAACCGTCATAGCGTAGAGGTAAAACTCTATCACTTGTATGCTTAGGGCCCGGGTTCGATTCCCCCGATAGCAGACTTAAAATACACACACACATTATATATATATATATATATATATATATATATATATATATATATATATATATATATATATATATATATATATATATATATATATATATATATATATATATATGGACTTATCTTCTGTGGGTAAAGGCCAGGTGGCTTACGTGAAATTAAAGGCTGATATGTCTTGTTACACAACGTTTGAAAATGTGCAAATCAATTATGCTTGGAAAAATATATAAAGGGAGTGTGTTAGACTTTACCAGTTATATATATATATATATATATATATATATATATATATATATATATATATATATATATATATATATATATATAATATATATATATATATATATATATATATATATATATATTACGCTTCTTTTTTGTGTTAAATGACTCATTATTATTATTATTATTATTATTATTATTTATTATTATTATTATTATTACTATTACTATTACTTACTACTACTATTATTATTATTATTATTAAGTTTGAAGTCATTTATCGATTGAAATTCTGAAAATCTGTGTAATGAATTAAATAAAATGTAATAAAATTATGAAATTTTTTAATGTATCATAATTTAGTATATTAATTACGGTGTACAGCGTAGTTTTACAAGTTTATATCGTGTATCGAGTTGAATTATCGTTGCTTAACATTACGCAAGAACAGTATAGTAACCCTGAATATATATATATATATATATATATATATATATATATATATATATATATATATATATATATATATATATATATATATATATATAAATGGACCGACCGGGGCCCCGGCCCTGGCCTCGGCTAAAAATCAGCGAAAACTGGTTTTTGCCTACCGGGGTTAAAATGTACTTTTTTTATTTTTTTTTTTTTTTTATAAATTTTCAGCGGATTCTCCTGAAATTTTTAGTGTATACAGCTTTTTTCCCGGTAAAAAAGTCTATTTCTAGCGTTTTTCTGAGTCTATTACGGTTGAAAAGTTTTTTTTTTTTTTTTTTTTTTTTTTTTTTTAAATTTGACCCTTTTTCAAATGAATGGTGGGAACAAACTACTTTTCGGAATGATCTGAAATTTAGACTGTTTATCCAGAATTCTATAGGCTACAAAAACTTCTAACAAATGTTTGTTCCCTCCAGAGTTAAAGGAAAAATGTTATAAGCCGAAAACTGACCAACTATTGAAAAAAAAATTTTT